>JXTB01000012.1:145221-230504 GCA_002914805.1 Parasponia andersonii
TTGTCTAATAATGAAATTAATGTTAGTGATACGAACACTTTGTTGAGAGATGGTGGTAATAACTCTTATCGCTTATTTTTCGTTAGAAATCAAGCGGCTCATATGCATGCTACGCATAATTTATTACGTATCGTTTTCTTTATTTTGGTTATATTACTTCTATTATGTAGCAAACAATTTGTTATAATAATGAGTTTTAAAAAAATAATAAGGATTAAATGTACGTGTTAAATAATAAAATTAAAAAATTAAAAAAAAAAAGCAAAAATATTGTTAATAATCCTCTAATAAATAATCCTAAATATCCCATTTATTATTTCACTTTTCTATGACCGATGTGACAATGATCATTTAACGTGACAATAATTAGTAGTAAATTTTAAATTAACAATTGAAATAAGACAAATTTCTCAAATAAAGTTATATTAAAAATGCAAGATAAAAGTGATCTGTCTACAGTTATCCTATTGTTTGACATAAATTACTTATAAACAGACTCTTTGAACATGTTATTTTTAGTTTACACTATTCTACTATTCTCTCGTTAATTTCTGCGTAGATCTTGAGGTGAAGGCGTTATTCTACAAGTTCCCAAAGTCTCTTTACCAAAATACCCTTAAGAAAAAGAAAAAAAATGCCCTTATAATTTCCCAACCTTCCGTTATTGAACTAAAGTATCATCGTTATTCACTCGACCCTAGGAGGGTAAATTTGGAACAAAAAGGGCAATTACAATGATCCACGTCGCTATTAAACACGAGCATTCCATTCTCACATGTTCTGTCTCTCTCTCTCTCTCTCTCTCTCTCTCTCTTTTTCAACGCTCCACTTTTGACTCTCTCTATCTCATTCTCTCACGGCGGTCTTATTCAAATTCATCGTCCGCATGGCTTTACCAAACCCCCAAAAACCTACTCCCCATTTCCCAAAATTTACACGACTTTCCCATATTTAATCCGAATTTCCACTTTCGCCCCCCCACCAAACCCAGCCGTACAGGATAATGGTGATGACGATGACGACGACGGTGATCGAGTCGGTGTTGTTGGATTTCTTCATTCCGTCGTGGTGGGAGATCAAGGTCTCCTTCACCGCTTCGGTCTTCGTCATCTTCGCCTACTGGTTCTTCGCTCATCGACCTGCCGGTCATGGCGACGGCGCCGATTCCGGTGCCTCTACCCTCGCCGCCGCCGATCTCAAAAACAATGTCAATTTCACCTCTCTCTCTATCATCTTTATTTTTCGGTTTTTCTTTTTCGAAATATTGAACCCTCAATGCAAGAACGAAGTTTGATTTTTTATGTGATCCTTGTTCTAATATTTGTCAATTGTTGTGGGCTTCTTCTTATAATTATTTGTTAATTCCATTGAAATTTCATTGAATTTTACTATATGGGTTTTAAAGGAGGGCTTTCTTGAATGATGTTCTTCAGGGAAAATGACGAAGTTTTGATTTTCATAAAGTAATCACTAATTCTGCTATTTTTTTTCTTTTTCATAAAAAAACTTTTTTTGGGCAGACATTTGAATTGAAAGGAGATCTTTCGACAAATTCAGCGTATTTAATCAAGGTGTGTGACCTTTGTTTCTTGTACATCAAGTCTCGAAAATGAATTGTTTGTCTTGTATCTGAAGCTTTTCCTTTCCCGCCTTCCCTAACCAAAGAAAATTGAAAAATTTTATAGACCCACTTAAGTTTTTTTTTTTTTTTTGGAGTGATAATGATATCATACATGCTCTACTATTCAGTTGGAATTGTTGGCTGCTAAGAATCTAATCGCTGCAAACATAAATGGCACATCGGATCCATATGCTATCATTACTTGTGGTACACAAATGCGATTCAGGTAAAAAATATGTCCACCTTTTATTTTGGCACTATGAACTGTTTGGTGATGTCTGAGAACCAATATATCAATGATATGTGAAAAGGTTTTAAAGAATTCAATGCTCTGCAATGTACATATGTGAAATGAAGGGTTTTGTTTTACGCTGCTATCTTGTGTATAGTAACTTTACACTTGTTGCCAATGTAGTTCAATGGTCCCTGGTTCAAGAAATCCTATGTGGGGGGAGGAGTTTAATTTTTCTGCCGATGAACTTCCTGTCCAGGTATCAGCAGCAAGACTTTTGATGTAGACTCCGTTTTTTGATTGAATAATTAGATATGTTCCAGGTATCAGCATTCAGCAACAAGAACTTTGATGTATACTCTGTTTTTGATTGAATAATTAGATATGTTCTACATTTGACTTTAAACCCAATCTGCAACATAACCATTGTCGGAGTTTTTCGGTTCTATGTGATCTAGTCTAGTCTGCTAGAGAGTTGTATTTCAATGTGGCTGGTAATTCAAAAGCCAAAGGATAGGTTCTTTCAGAGGCTTCAGTTGACATTTTTTGAGTATGTCTTGCAAGAACGAATAATTTTTGTTCATTCTGTTGCTATCAGTGACAAGACAACATTCTATAAGTTTGCACCCCCCAAAAAAAATAGTTTTAAAGATATTTCTCTTTCCTTTCTTTAATTCGTTTGAAGTAGAGCTGAACTTTTTGTTTTTTTTTTTTTCAATAATTGAAGTTGGATGAAAGGTTTTTATATATCCTTTTTTTCTCTTTGTATTTTTCATCTATAAAAGCTTTTTTGTTGCTATGATATATTCCTGTTAGCTTTTGAGTCAGTGTCTGAACCCTTGGAACTGTTTTTTTTTTTTTTCCCTACAAGTTCAAGGTATTGTTATGTGACTCTTTTTGGTTGTCATGTGAGTCCTATTGTTCATTTTCTTTTCATTCTTTTTATAACATCAACCTTGATATCAATGTATGCATATATGTATTTTTCCTCGGTCCTTATGCTTTGCATGTCTCCTTTATATTAATATGATTGTCCCTGGTTTAGTTCTTGGAATGTCTTTACCATTTTTTGAATATTACTTTTGTACGCCCTTTTCTATTTTTCCTGTTGAAGTTGTCTTTATCAACTGACATTGCAGATTAACGTGACAATATATGATTGGGATATAATTTGGAAAAGCACTGTTCTTGGTTCCGTGACTGTTTCAGTTGAAAATGAGGGCCAAACAGGAGCAGCTTGGTATACATTGGATCCCTCTGGGCAGGTAATTCCTACTTGTACACAATTCTCTCCCTACTGGTAGTGAGTATTGGTTTTATATCACCTATCGTGATTTATTCTCTATGCTTATAGAAAATGAAAACTTGTATCCATTATACATATATCGATATTTCTTTTCAGGTTTGTCTTCACATTAAAACAATAAAACTGCCAGTAAATGCTTCCAGGTAGTCTTCTTGTACAACTTATGACTTTTCATTTAGGTATATCTACATATTTTATCTGTTCTTGAATAAATAGAAAAACAAAAACTAGAGCTTTTTTTATTTTTTATTTTTATGTATTCTCACTTGTTTTACACTTTCTATCATTGAGGCAATGGATATTTTTGGTTTATTGTTGTTATTTTGACTTATGGTTTAAATTCTAAGTTACTATGAAATCTGTGTTAGGGTTATGAGTGGCTATACAGGAGCTAAGCCCAGAGCTCCTTTACCAGGGCCCACAGTGGTTCATCAAAAGCCAGGGCACCTGCAAACAATATTTGATCTGCCTCCATATGAAGTGAGATGAATGAAACTCTTTTCTTGTATGTTAATCTATGGAAATTTGAATATCAAGAAGGGTTTTTCTTTATTTGACTATCTATTTAATCCTTACACTATTCCAACTGTGGACCTAATGTAGTATCTTTTAACAGCAAAAATCATTCCATATTATGTAGCTATCCGTTAATTTTTTGGCAGTTGTTCCGTGTGTGTGTGTCTAATGTGGTATTCTTTTCAGGTTGTTGATCACAGTTATTCATGTGCACTTGAGAGATCATTCTTGTATCATGGCCGTATGTATGTCTCTGCATGGCACATTTGTTTCCATTCGAATGTGTTTTCTAAGCAAATGAAGGTTAGCCTCATTATTATTTTGCAAGTAACGCCTAGATGACAAAACTAACTTAAGAAGTTTAATCATTAATTTAAGTTCACATCAATTAGGAATGTGTATAAAAGTGAGGTCTTGAATGGAATAGGGGTTGTTTATAACTACAGTTTGGTAGCATTTGTCAATGCGAGACATAATGGATCTAGCAGAATTGTCCATTTAATTTACTTTTGTTGGAGCCAATGTAATTTATTTTAGATTCTTTGATTGGAAGCAGAGAACACTGTTTTATAGATGTATCTAATCAGATTGAATAGTTTTCGTTTCAGGCATATTTGTCCAACCGCCTTCTTAGATGATATATTTTGTTTTAAACATGTTGTGATAGAAAACTTTTGTGCTCATTGGTATCATTTTCATTTGGAGTGTTTTCATTAACATATTTCAGGTGGTTATACCATTTGAAGATATTGATGAGGTACACACACTCTTCTCCCCACCAAAATGTGTATATGTTTGGTCAAATTTTTAGTTCAATTTTAAACTTACATGAAATGGATTTTGTTTGGGGGTTATGAAGATTAGGAGGAGTCAGCATGCATTCATTAATCCTGCTATAACTATCATTCTTCGAATGGGAGCTGGTGGGCATGGTGTACCTCCTCTAGGAAGCCCTGATGGTTAGTGACTAGTTCTGATAATCCAAGAGTATCTTTATTTGTTTGTTTTAATTAACAATCAATTAAGCTGTTATTCTGCTTTTATCTATTATTGTGTTTGCTTTGGCATTTTCAGGTAGAGTTAGGTACAAATTTGCATCATTTTGGAACAGGAATCATGCATTAAGAGCCTTACTGCGTTCAGCAAAGAATTTCCACGCAATGCTAGAAGCTGAGAAGAAGGTTGGCTTGCATTTTTTCACTTTTCCTGCATTATATCAAAGCATGAGATTTTTTTTTTTTTTTTTTTGGGCAATATGTTCTTTCTGCTGGTATGTAGGAGAATGTAGAATCAGCTCTGCGGGCACATAGCAGTTCTATCAGAGGGGACAAAAGTCAGGCCAGTATTCCTGAAGATGTTGTTCCCCAAGCTGGAAAGCTTCAAGCTTTCATCAAGGATGAAGCTCTGACTAGTATATATAGTGTATGTGTCATCCGTTTCATTTATCTTCAACTTCTAATTTCTGTATCATATTAATAATTGCTAATAAATAAGCTTTCTTCCAGGATGTTTTCCCTTGCACAGACGAGAAGTTCTTTAATTTATTGTTGAACGATGATTCAAACTTTACAAATGAATATCGTTCAGCCCGAAAGGATACTAATCTCACTGTAAGTATTTAACAGCCTACGGTGCTTACACATACTGAATTTCTATGTTACTAACATGCATATTTCTACTGAATAGTTAAGAAAACAGTTTGAGAACCATGCATAATGTTGGCTTCATTTAGAACTGAAATGTTTTCTGTGTTTTAAGTTAAGGAGGTGGTCTGTGAACTAGAGCTTAGATTTAAAGGAGAAAACAGGGAATCATTGAGTTTGTATTCAATACAAGGCTAAACTTATTGAACTGCTGGTCAAGGGATTTCTTTATTTCGTGTTTACGTACTTACTGTTTACGTGGGTTCCATGTCCTGGGTACCCCCCTAGAGCCTAAGTGGGGAATCTCTCAAATTGAATGTGTTGTCAACAAAAATCTGGTTGTGAATGGTTAACATAAGTTAAGCTCGATTACTTCAGTTTTTTGACTCTCAGAATGAGACCTAAGATTGTGAGTTACTTAGGCTTTGTTTGGAAATGAGCCTATATTTTGTTTGGATGTCTGGTCAACAGAAAAATAAATAAATAAATAAAGATACCAAACAAGTTATTTTACGTTGTAACTGAGACTTGATTTTTCTTTTTAATTAGTTTAATGATGCTTCTGTTGACGTGAAAATACAGGCTAACCATTTTATTGTTCTCAGGTGGGACAGTGGCATCCTGCAGATGAATACGATGGCCAAGTTAGAGAAATAAAATTCAGATCCCTCTGTACAAGCCCCATGTGCCCTCCAGACACAGCCATGACAGAATATCAGCATTTTGTTTTGTCAGCTGACAAGAAAATGCTGGTAAGTAGATCATGATAATGTTACAGTTCATTATATCGTTCTGTTTTCGTATTAGGTTCATTTTGTACGTATTTCATTAAATTTTCTCTGCTTTTAGGTGTTCGAAACTGTGCAACAGGCACATGACGTTCCATTTGGGTCTTGCTTTGAGGTATGCAATATCTTGGACATCTTTTTTTCTTCTTAGGAGTACATAGGTCTGAGAAACTGTCTGATGACAAATAATAGAAAAGAGTCCTTTATCTTTTCTGTTGCAATTGTTCCACTTTTCTGTGCCAAAGGAGTGTGGGCATAACAAGAAGTTCCTGATTTATTATTTCATCGAGTTTAGACTAGACCGATGTTTTCTGTTTTTGGCTATATTCTCGTCTCGACAAAGATAACCTTGAGTTTTTGTGCCCCATAGATCCATTGCAGGTGGTGTTTGGAGACTAATGCTGAAAACTCGTGTAATATGGAAATAAAAGTGGGTAAGTCTTTAGTTTTCTTGCACGTCCATTTTTTAAACACGTGTAACCCAATGTGGTTCGACCTTAATTGCTTGCAAAGAACACAGGATGCAAAATAGCTGACATGTTGGAACAATTTTATTGTGTTCTGTAACCATATTGGTTAATGTTTTTGCTCTATTAACTTGTTTACAGGAGCACATTTTAAGAAATGGTGTGTAATGCAATCTAAGATAAGGGCGGGCGCTATTAACGAGGTAGGTTGACCTCTGATTGACATTTGGGCTCTAATCGTGTTCCTTTACTCGAATGTTTTTCTTGCATTGAAAATGACAAAAATCTGTGTTTACTTAATATTAGTACAAGAAGGAGATGGAGCTGATGTTGAAGATGGCCCGTTCATATATTGAATCAATTTCTGGTGACGGTGAGAATCACAAGAATAACCCTTCTTTGTCTTCCTCTGTACCTCAAGATTCCAGCTAAATGACGGACTGGTTCGCTGTTAAATTGTAGCAAAATTTTGTGTTTATAGTATAAAATTAACATTTGAGTCAAGAGGATACCTTTGCTGGTGTTAGGGTGGATTATTTATATATAGTTCTTGATTATTTGTTACTTCGCCCTGTCTCTCTAGGAGAACTAGTGGTGTTTTCTTCTTTCTTTTCTTTTTTCTTTTTTTTATTTTTTTCTTTTTGCAATGGAAAAGTGAACTACAATTTTATACCACTCCATTATACAGGAATGTGCATACATATACATATATATATATATATATATATATATATTATATCACAGGGTTTTATGTGTAAAAGAATAATAATTACGGAAAAAGAAAACAAGGGAAAGAAAAAAAGAATGCGTATGTATCCATGCTCGAATGAGAAAAAGAAAAGATTCTTTTTACACATTTCTTTATTGACCACAAATATTACAGTTTACAAATCTCAGACCATTGGGTGGAAATTTTGATTTTGATATTTTTGAGAGAGAACGAATTTGTTATTATAAGACAAATTCTATTAGAATATAAGATTTTTCTAATCAAATTAACTCATTGTCTAATATTAAAGTGAACTTAGTTAAAACATGTATTTCTTCCTTAGCTTCTCGATACACACGTTTAATTGTAACACTAAAAAAGTAAGACAATAAATTAAATGTATCCAACAATAATTCATCAAACTTTGGGTGCAAGACAATGTCATTATTAAGAGTGTTTATTACTATATTCTAAAATTTAGAGATCTAAACTATCATACTTAGTCTAGAAGAATAACCACCGTAGCTTTAGCTTCTGCCATCTTTGGGATAAGGTCACCAACCACCTCCTTTGAAAGAGCTACTATGATCTCACGCTAAAAATTTGTATGATAATGCCCAGACCTACAATACATATGTCCTTCTTAATTGCCATATCAGTATTTAATTTGAAATTGTCTTTTGAAGGAGGGAGACAGGGGGAGATGAGCGAGTCTCCCTCCTTCCTAGGCCCAATTAAGAATTATCTCTATTGAACCAAATCTTTGCTGTTTGGTTTCAGCAACATAATTAGTAGTCCATATTATCTTGGATATTTAATTGGAGAGAAAAAAAAAAAAGAATGAGTGCTAAATGTAATTTTTTTTGTTCTTTTTTTTCACACTTTTCTTGCAAATTATTCTTTTTTAAAAAATAATATAACAAATTATAGTTGAAATAAGAAAAAAGTGAAAAAAAAAAATGTATTTAGCATTCAAATAAAAAAAAAAAAAAATTAATCAAAACGAAAGCACCACCTTCCGAAATGGGCATTAGTCGATTAGATCATAATAGTACGTTCTTTGTATTTTGTTTAGTGGAAAAGACCACGTGTCGTTAGAGATATAATGAGGAACAAACTTATATATAATTTGAGGGTTAGTTTGGTCCAAAAGAATGACACGAGGTCTGTTTCGTAAATTCTGCCAAAGCTCCCACATTTCAAAAGACACCAACAAATCCACTCTCTCTCTCTCTCTCTCTCTCTCTCTCTCCCTTGTTTCCTCCTCGTTCTTAGAGAAAAATTAGTAGAAGAAGAAGAGGAACAGACTTAGAGCAATTGAAATGGTGGATGACTTGATGGTGTGTGTGGATCGAATAATTGGGTCAACCTACTTTGAGTCAGTTAACAATGGAGAAAGAAATAGGGAGACTGAGAGACCATCCACCTTTAATGGTGAGTCAACCCAAACTGGGTCTGGAGATGTCTCTCTGGGAAAGACCAACCATAGTAGCTGTAGAGGAGGAGAGTGCTCTTCAAACATGGCTATTGAGATTGTGGAGTGTAGAGTGTGCCAGGAAGAAGACCATGTCTACTCAATGGAGGCTCCTTGTGCCTGTAATGGCACTCTTAAGGTCTTTTGGTTTTTTGGGTTTTCATCTTATAAAAGTCCCACCTTTTATTATTATTTTTGCTATAAAGTTTCATTCTTCTTTTTTTTTTTTTTTTTTCAATCCAACTTTATGTTATTTTGGGTGGTTTTAGCTTGATGGGTTTCACTGGGTTTTTATTGATTCTATTTTTGTCTCAAATGTTCCAAAATGTGGTATGTAGTTTGCTCATAGGAAGTGTATACAAAGGTGGTGCAATAAAAAAGGTGATATAACTTGTGAAATCTGCAACCAGGTTAGTTTTTTTAACCAAATTTTTGTGTCTATAATTTGGGATATCTATGTAATGGCTGCATTTACCTTTTTAATTTTTTGTTTCTTTGTTACCGTTGTTTAAATTGAAATAGGTATTTTCACCAAATTATTCTCTACCCCCAGCTAGAAGCAGTGATGTAATGGCAATTGATATCAGGTAAGTAACGAAAGGCTTCATCACTCAGATATGAACAATGTACTCTTTCATTTTGAAGTGTATTACAAAATCATACACATTACGTTAAAGTCTGTTGTATATGGAATGAGCATAAGAGAATTGTTTTATCTTTTCATCCTTTTGTGTCTTTATTTACATATTTAGGACACAAATTTTGTTGAATCCCTTATTTTATTAGCGAAATAAGGAAGAGATAACTCAATTTTGTAGTCTTCTTATTCCTCCCCAAACCTTTTTCCTTTACGAATTTTTTCATTACGGATTAATGAAAGCTCATAGATTTTAGATGTTTATTTTGCTAATTCGTCTGTGTATCCGATTCATGGATAGCTCATTAGACATCGAAATATGTACTAATCTAATAGAAATTGGCCTTTCCTTCAGGCAATGGGGATCCCATCTTGATCTCCGTGATTCTCATCTTTTAGCTATAGCTGCTGCTGAACATCATTTGCTGCAATCTGAGTATGAGGATTACGCAGATGCAAATTCTGGTGGCCTTGTTTGTCTGTGCTCTGTTGCTGTTATCACTGTAAGCAAACAAGCAAAATCCCAAAGTTTAGCCTTTTACGTGGTTTTTATTCGGCCTTTTAAAGCTAATGTATTTGAGTTGTATATTCAGTTGCTCATAGTTTTGCTGATACGGCAAGCTTTAATGATAACAAGATTGGCTGGAGTGATGCAGGAACCATCTCCCTTTAATGTATGTCTCACAATAAATTTTTGTTTTTCTTGTTAGAAAAAATTCAGTTCATGCACATTGACTGGCATTAGATAATATAGTGAGGTATTAGTAAATAAAAATCGATGTCGGCCTCACCTTCTATAAACTTGAACATTTGATAGAATTGACAAATTATCGGGAAGCAACATTTAGACTGTTTTCTTTTCTTACGAACAAAGAATCAATTGTACGAATTGCCGGTGACTAAATTGAACCTTCTCATCAGTTTCAGGTTTCACTTCTTCAAATTGCTGGTTTTCTTTTTCCATGCTATGTGATGGCTCGCTCATGGTTTATCATACAAAGCCGAAGGAGAAGACAGGTATGACCTTCCTCTAGGGGCTATTCCCAGTAAATTAACTCTTCCATTTACGAGTATGATAGGATGTATAGACTTCAACTCAAGTTATGTTGTTATGTTAGTGAGGTATACTTGCACCGTAAGTATACGATCATATAGCAAACTTAAACTGTCGAATAGGTAAACTTGGGTATATTAGCTTTGAAATTGTTGGCTAACTGTGTTCTTCTGGAAATGTGAAATATTTATATAAATCTTAGTTCATCTCAAGAATATTTTCTTATTAATTCCAAAAAGACATGAAAGTTTGCAATCTCAATTATGAACTTATCTACCCTCTCTCTTATTTTCACCATCATGTTTGATTCCTTGCCTCTTTTTAGGTTTAAGAGATGATTGCTGGCAATCTGTTCGGCCTTCATGATCCTTGCAGTTGAAGCTCTTTTTGTGTTATTTTTTTCCCAAGTTGCTTCATTGCAGTAAGAGTATATAAAAAATCCTCATAGCGTTTTACTTACACACAATTCCAAGAGGAAATCGGAAGAAAGAAAAAAAAATATCCTGTGTGTTTCATGAAGCTTTCTAACAAATATGATAGAAAATGGAAATTTGAAAGTTGGGTTCCTGGAAAAGCCTTTGTTTTCTTGTAACTTAAATTTTGTGAAACTTTCCTGGTCTTAAATACCACCGGAAAATCACAACCTTTATCATAGTGAGAGAAATTATATATTCATAATTTGTAAGTTTAAAGTACACATTGCTACAGTTGGCTTTTTTGCTTTTATTATCTAGAAAGAGCCAGACATCACTATGATTTGTATTGGTAGCTTAGGCTAGGAGTTTGACCTGAGTTGAAGTTGAACATGTTACGATATTTCGTTAGAAGGTTGATATATGTACAGAGAGCTTGTAAGAACTCAACTATAAATCAGACTTTATTGAATTTAAGTAATCCATTTATTTTCTTTTTTCAAATAACAGTGTGTGGCTGTGTGCTTCTATCCAAAGCTGATGCAACTAACAACGTTTTCACAGGGTCTTGATACGAAGCAGTACTTTAGGGATTAAAATTTGATTACATATATAAATGGATCCGGGTGCTTATTAAAGAGTTCAAATAGTTGCAGGTTTAGTCTGATTGCTGAGGTTTAATGATCAATACCTCATCCTCTTATAAAATGATAATCATAATGAAAAAAGAAATTATGAAAGTTTAAACTTGTAAAAACAGAAAAAAAAAAATCATTTTTGTAACTTGGCAAGGCGCCAAGGCCAAATATCTAGTCTTTGATTTCTAGGCGTTAATCCTATTATTTGCATATTATTACCTGATAACTTTCTCGATGAGTATTATTAGAAAATTTTCTCTGATGTGTATGTAATATATTTGGTGTAACTTACAATCAACACATGACATGTTACAAAGGAGGTTTGACCAACTAAACGAATGTATATAAGCATTTATTCTTCCATGTGAGAAGCAGGATTTCAGGAAATAATTTTTTCTTTTTTTATTTTTTATTTTTATGTTTGCTGAAGGACAATAATGTCGAGTTAAACCTCATTTACATCTCGTACCTTACTTGGGAAAAAGTTGTTTGTTTTTATGCATTTTGTTTGGAGTAATAGGACTATTCATAGCTTAGCATATATGGAGAGCCCAATACTGCTTGGATTTTTGTAACCATTGTTCACAAGAATGTTAGCTGATTTGACTTTTTATGGTGAAGATGCCAAACAACTATTAGCTAATCAGAGAAGAAATCAATTACCTTAGCTGGACTCATAATATAATAATTTTTCATCAGTAATGAAATATGGCCGAGCATTATATTCTAGCAAAAGTAGCAAGCTAGATTATATGCTACTATAATAATAATACTAATAGTTTATATTACATTTTAAGAAAAAAAATTCTGAAAGATCTTCCGACAAAAATAAAGCAACAGCGTAATCTTGCTGCAAATCTTTTCATAAGTGAAAAGAGAGGTACAAAATTTTTACGTGTATTTATTGAAAATATTTAATAAGAATAATATTAGTGCACTCTTTCTTTCTTTTTTTTTTTTTTTTAAATTTGAAATTTCGCACAAGATATTATCTAATTTTCGTTTTCATAATTTTAAATAACGTGATTCTACTTTAAAATAAAAATAAGATGTGATCACATCAATTAGTGCAATTTTCTTAGATGAACAATGAGTGTCCTACTATTACGGAAGTTGATCCACATGGTTTTTATTTATTTTGATAATCAAAGAAGATTGATTATAATAGACAATTTGGGGGAAAGCAAGGTATCTTTATCTTCATTATTAAAGAAAAAAATGCGGAGAGAGAAGAAAATATTGGGGTAGTTTGTTTTCTCCAATTCTCTGTGAAAATTGAAAACATTGTCTTTGAAAATGATTTTGCACCTTCAAGAAGCTTGTTTGAGCGTTCCAAGAGAAAGATCTGTCACCTCCATCTACCTTTGACATTATTAACCAACCGCATTCAATTCTATGACTTTACTTTTGTGAGCTTTTCTTTCCTTTTTAGCTGAGAATTAAATTTTGTGAGTTGAATTATTGTATATGCTTCTAACCTTAAAAAAAAAAAGAAGATTTGTAACTCATCATTACTTTCTTTTTTTTAAAAAAAAATGATTTATAAACAAAATTGGTGAACAAGCTCGTGATGGCTTTGTGCAATTCTTAATTTCTTTTCATTTATATGTTTTTCTTACCCAAAAAAAAAAAATCAAAAGTTGATTCTCTAGTTGGTTTAGGGATTTAACAAAGGGAGAAGACTGAGAATGATAATAATAAAGGGGGAAATGGTGCAACACTGCATAAGATGATAAAGTTATTTGTAACTTTGATCACTCAATTCATTTGACAACCATAAATATATGGCAAATATTTGGGTAGGGTGCGAAAGAAGATCCTATAGGTTGGCGAAAATGTTTTGAACCGTTTGATTATATGAGTCTATATACCACACAATCTGACATTGATAAACTTATATTATGCAAATATGGTATGTGAATTGGAAATTATGGCTTTTGGTTAAAAGTAGATAAATTGTTTTAGACAAAATTAAATGTTCTGGAGTGATCAAATTAATGAGACATCTGAGATAAATGTACAATAATGTGTTGCTACCCAACTAATACATAGACAAATTTGACAAATTTGACTAACGACATGAATTTTCACTGTCGTATTAGGATTATTCTCTTTTTACCCCAAAAAAAAAAAAGAAAAAAAAAAAGAAAGCCGAAAATGAACACTCGAATATTGCTACGTCCATCGGGGATGATGTGGAGGAAACTCAGGATTTTTTTATTTTTTGGTTGATGCTGATTGCTGTCATTGCCTAGTTGCTTACATATTAACGAAATTCCTCGTTTTCTTTAATATATATTATATACAGTACGTGGCTTTAAGCAACTTTTAAATTGTTTTCTGTGATTGTGATATATATTTTGAGTTAATTATGTTGGTAATATCTGATATGATATATAAATTCTTTGAAAGAGGGCTAGCTAGTCAAAGTTAAACACGCATGAAAATTAATTGATATATTATGCATGCCTTAATTTGTTAATATCCACATAAAAATCCAAACCAAGAATTAGTATCCTTTGCTTCTCCTTAAGAGTTGTTCTATTTGACCAAGTGTGACAAACACTCTCCGGATTTGGATGGCACCGACTCCGAAATTTAAGACTAATATGGCAATTAATTATGATCTATTAGATGATTATACATGATCATGTGATGATAATCATGATGGAGAACACGATTATCAACTTCTTTTCCCTCGAACTTAACCAAACACATTTTAGTTGCACTTTTCCTAATAGAATGAATATTTGGGAATTTATTGACCAAAGATCAACTTAGAGATGAGAATTTGTTTTTCTTTAAAAGAGTTGGTAAGTTCGTATAGAAAGTTTATTTTTACCAAGTTGTACATATTTAATGGATATATATCTAGTTTATCAAGTGGGAACACCTAGTGTTTGATATTGTCGACTAAAAAATGAAAATTGTCATATCAATAGATGAAGACATATATATATTCTTGTTAGACAAACTTACACCGAGTACCAATTGTATTAGAGTATCACTTGATTATTAAACTACAAATTAATGTTACGTAATTAATTAAAATATAATACCATGTGTGCTATTGTGATTAAAGTATAGTATAATGACCAGGAATAAATCTTAGACTACGAAAACTTGGATTCGATGTCATTTTCGTTTTCATGATACACAAAGATTAAAAGATAGATACGTCCATGTTTTGTGCCACAATTCCCGGTGGCTTTTATTGTAGTGAAATTCAAAAGCAATGCTAATGCTTAAAAAGTAAACAGCAGAGTGGACTAATCAACCAACCGAGCTTAACCTTAACCTTATAACCTTATTATATATCACATAGAACTAAAAATATTGCTGTTTGAAGGCTAATAGGCCATTCAATGTGGGGGCATATAAGAGTGATTCAAAATGTCTCATACCCCACTTTCTAACACTCCCTTGTTTCTATTTAAAGAGAGCTGAAAAATAGTCCCCTGTTATTTTTTAAGAAAAATATATATATATATATATANCTAAATTTTTAATATCGACATATATATCATGTGAATTATCTTCTTGAAATTTATTTAGTAATGTAAGAACACTCAATTTTTTAACTAAAAATTTGTATTAAATGATGTGATGAAAATATTAAAAAAATCATTTAATAAGTTACTTAATATATAGATTTTAACATCCCCTTACTATATTGTCATGATATAATGGATTGAAAGAATCGGATAAGATGATGCTAGGTGTACCAAAATTATTACTAAATTTTTAATATCAATAAATGTGACATATGAGTTAGTATTATTTAATTAGTATATTAACACTTACTATAGATAAATTAATTATATTCATTAATTAAATAGTGTCAATTCATATGTCATGTGTTAATATTAAAAAATTAGTACAAATTTTGGGATATTTACATGATTCAAATAAGATATATATAGTTTTTGAAGTACTTGTTTTCTTCCAAACAGAAGAATTTAATTCTAATTAGTCATGTTCATAATCGCTGTGACAAATTATTTCTCAACTAAATATCAACTAAAATTAATCTAAATAAGTTTTTGTCACAAATTGTTCTAAACACCATCTATAGTTTATTTTTATAGCGTGTGGAAAAAATAATTTGACAATTTTTATTTCTTTCCAGTTACCCCAACCTCCCCCCCAAAAAAAAAAGTTTAAAAGTATTCCAATACCTTAGAGGAAAAATAATTTTCATTTGTTCTCTTATGCCCAGAGAGATTATATACATACGGGTCGGGTCCGGAGCAACATAGTCCGATCGGTTCGGGTACAAAAGATGAGAGTGTAAAAGCAAGGAAGGCTTTAGCTTAGTCAGTAGTCGGAGTCTAGGGGGGGCAGTAGCTAGTAGACAAAGTATAAAACCGTGTGGGGCCCACCTACGGTGACAAAATTCCTTGGCAGTCGTGGACTTTTTTGCGCACGGTCGAAGGTACCCTCCTGGGCCCCACCCTTACTCCGCACCACCACGCCCCAAATCTCTCTCTCGTACCATCCCCAGCCCCTAGTCCTACTCTCCCTTTTTCTCCTCGTGAAACACACGCTCCACCCTGGTTAGGACGCGTGTCCGTCGACTTGCAGGGCAGTTTAGATAGGGAGGAAAGCGGAAAAAAAAAAAACAAAAAAACTACAACAAAGTCACGGGAGGAAAGGGTATTGTGGGGACCAGGTGTGGGACCGCCTAAATAGGGAACCCGCCCACCTGACTACAGAAACTTAGAAAACTGCTCCGACACCGATTTCCCGCTCTAAAACAGACAAGACTGTTTTCGAAAATAACAATTAAAATACAAAAATACACGAAAATTTAAAAACAAAATAAAAAACATTATTACTAAAATATCCTTTATTTTCAAAAAATATGAAAAAAGAATTATATATTTTTTAAAATTCAAAATAAATACATTTCATTTAAGAAAAATTATCACTAAAACATCCTATATTTTAAAAAGATTTAAAAATATCTTTTTATTATTAAAAATTTAAAATAAATATTTCTATTTGAATTATTATATTATTTGTTATTTTTGACTCGTCAAAAGCTTAAAAAAATAATAAAATTATTTATATTTTATCATTTATTATAATATTTTAAAGCATACACTATACTTAAAAATGAAGGGAGACATAATATATATTGCCTAAAACTTCTTTTTTTTAAAAAAAACAAAAAAAAAAGAAACTCTTCTATCCATAATTGCAACACAAATCTAAAAAGAAAATTATATTTTCAAAAATTTTGAAAGTGATGAAAAAAAAAATTTCCCTCCAAATTTACTGCATAAATCCAGAAAAAAATCTAAAATTTTCAAAAATTTTGAAAATAACAAAAATTTCTTTTATGTCAAAGTAGCAATTATGGAGGAAAGATGTTTCTTTTTTTTTTTTAAAAAAAAGAAATTTTAGACCATACGTATTTTCTCTTACTTCATTTTCAAGTGTGGTATGTGCCTTAAAATAATATAATAAAAAGTAAAATATTAATTTAATTAATTGTTTTGAAGTCTTTGTCTAGTTAAAGATAACAAATGATATACTAATTCAAATATAGGTATTTATTTTGAAATTTTAACAATACACAAATTTTTTTCACACTTTTTAAAATAGGTAATATTTTAGTTATAATTTATCTTAAATAAAAGGTACTTATTTTTAATTTCTAAGTACACAATTTTTTTTCACATTTATTTAAAACATAAGGTATTTTAGTGATAATTTCCAAAAGAATAATGTCAAGGAGCACCATATGATACTCATTGCTCAACAAATGTGACAATTCGTTGCTGACAAATTATAATTATATTTCAAGTGAAAAGTGACCTATGTGAGACCTAATTTATTAATTATAATCACCTAGTAATATAATTATATATCATGTGGTGTGTGATAGGTACTACTAATATCCCATAACATTGTTAAAATTATGAAGAAAAAAAAGTTCTTCTGTCTTTTTCTAATGAAAATGGATTATTGTCATTGAATTATACTATTATATCATTTTGGCCATTAAATTTTTTATTTACACATTATGACCTTTGAATTATGTGACTATTAGAATAATGATAATTTTATCACAAAATATTAAATATTTAATAAAAATAAGTAATTATAAAGTACACAATTTGGTAACTATGGTTAAGAATGAGACTTTGAATTTTTAATTTACACAATAGACTTCCAAGACTTATACTATTATTACAATAGTGAACAATTTTTTTTTCATAAACAATTAATATTTAACAAAAATGAACCATGTACAAAGCATATAATTTAGTAACTATGGCTGAGAATAAAATTCTAGCTTGTATTGGTAGGTAATACCCTATTATAAGCTTTGTTCATGACTATTTTATGTTCAAAAACTAATAGTTTGTGACAAAATAACCACTACTATAATAATTGCTAATTCATGAACTATTATTATATAAGTTGAAAGTCTTACTGGTACAATGAATATAATTCGGGGACCATTACTATTATCAATCCAATAAAAAATAACTCAAAAAGAATTAGTTGAACGGCCTAGCTCATCTTGGAGTATCTCCAATGGACATGGTATATTACATATCTGTATCTACTGGAAATTCTGAAAAATCATTCGTACAGTATTCTAAATAAATCAACAACGCAACAGAGTTGGTATTTTAATTTTTTTTTTAAAACTTTACAAAGCGAAACGTAAGATCATTGATCTAATATAAATTAATTCATGGATCTTGGTTTAAATAAAATCTCGAAACACTTCACAACTATTGAGCATTTCCATCTATTCTCTGGAACTCATTGAATGATCCGGTGTATGAGCACCTTATTGATTTCCTATGAGAGATGAGCGGACATTTTGAAAGACTTTCTTTCTTCTTCTTGACTACACATCTACGACCATGAGTATATCTCTCTCAGGAGCATGAATGGACATGAGATTTCTCTTAGTTTGGATCTCTCTCATACTCTTTTTTCTCTATATCACACGAAAAACACAGTTATTATATATGTAGTAGGTGTGTGGCAACTATACAGAGACTTAGGAGAAATTTTTTCTTACGTATTAGAGAGATGTAAACCCTAATAGACTTATTGGGCTTAACTAACTATTCAATTAGTTATTAGACTATATGTGAACTAGATAATGGATCTTATGGATCCAAATAGTTTAAGCTCTAATGGACTAATTATCTATAGTCATAATTAGCTCTTAATTATGACTGGGCATTATTAATATTGAAGTACTCTATTATAAGCCCAATACTGCACTCTTAGACTAAATGTCATATATTTTTTGTAAAGCTAATTAACACAGTAATTAATTTGATCTATTTAATATATATTATACCTGCAGATATACCCCTGATACAATGCCTTACTAATGAGGTGAAACTATCATATTACCACTTTAGTACATATTTATCTTTGAGTTACTATTTTTTATCTAATAGATAATAATTGATTGCCGTGTTTGTAACTGCCTATACAAACACAGTCAAATTCACAAAGTGAGTACCTGGCGTCTGATTTTTATTATCCAAATCCTTGAAAAAAACTCAAAGTGACATTACATATATAGTGTCCAAATCATAAAGGGCGTTCTCATCAATTCATAAATCTTATTTTCCAAAATATCAGAGTTCAAACCATATAATCGGAACTAATCCTTTAGTAAGTCAAAAAGATAAAACTCATGAAAGTAAGTCTGACAATCACTAAAAATAAAGTAAACTTGTAATAGTACTAGATTAGTGAAATATAGAATATTGAGTTACGATACTTAACCTCAAATTCTGTTTTCACTTGGTTTAGTTCAATGAACTTATAACTTTCTTATAATGCATTAGTGTTTCTATCCGAGGTGAGATATTTCGATGATTGGAGACTTCATCAATCCCGTTGAAACAGACAATACTACATTCTATAGAAAAATAAAGTATTCTATCTTTATTTGCAGAATATGAACTTTTTATTTAGATATAATGAAATAAAGAATTTAGTCTCCCACATGTGAATATTTCACATGAATAATTTTTTATTACTCATTATTAGTTACAGAAATTTTTAGATATTTGCATTATAGAAAACATAAATATCACATGTATATACTTGGGATATATTATAGAATTTATTGATAATAAATAGATAACGCTTGAAACTAATAAACATTGTTTAAGATGCCAAATAAAAAATGGTTTAGTATTTAGGCAAAAAAAAAAAAAGGTTTCTAATGGTATTCAAAATTTAACATGTTCTGTTCCTCATTTCAAATATATAATTCAAAGAATAGAATATGCTAAAATTTAACATGAGCTCTAATTTACAATATTAACATAAAATGAGTATGGATGTTATTTGTATAACAAAATAATGCTTAATAATAAGATCAAAACACCCTTTTGTAAGTAAGAAAAAATAGATAGCAATAATAAGTACAAGGAGAAGCTAAATCAACATCAGTTTTAGAGAGAGAAGCTCTCCTTTCTCTCTAAAACTGAGTCTGTCGCCTTCTTCTGTCAACGACCATTTATTATCTCTCGGTTTCTCTTCACTTTCTCTGCTAATAGGTGTCTCCCCTACTAGAGAAGAGGTATTTCCTCTGTTTGGTATCGGCTTTCTTAGTTTCTTTTTGTATTTTTAGTTTTATTATCAAATAATCCTCTTATTTGGGAAGGTAATCTTCAACCTAGATCTAAATCTAGGGTAGTCTTAGTACACCTAGATCTTAATTTGCGGTAGTTTGGGTAGTTTTTAAATTTTTCTGTGGTGATGTGCAGTTTATTATTTGTTATTGTTATTTTAGTTCACCTAGATTTGAATATAAGGCGGTTTCTAATGGATCTCGTAGTGTGAATCATTTTAATATATTTTTCACCTAGATTTGTACGGTGTGTATAGTAGTATTTGCTATCCGATGACTCTTTGATGTGAAGTAAGAGGCACCAACAATAAATATTGAGTGGAGGATCATAATGAATCAACAGTCGATGATTAGAGTTCTATTAGAGTGTACAACAATACTGATATGCATAAAACATTTTCTCCTGGGTTGATTTCGCAAAGATCATAACGCGTAAATTTCTTCCAAAAACTTTAATCAGTTTTTTATAGTTGTCTACTTTGTAATTAAAAACCCTTTTATGTATATTGTATTATATTCTTTTTTTGTAATGAAAATATTTCTCTTTCAAAAAAAAAAAGAGAAACTTGTGTAAGAAAAACTAATATTTAAATATAAATAGCATTTATTTTTGCATAATAGCATTGAAAACAAGTCAAAAAATGTGTGTTAATTTAATATATCATTTTTAGTTTAGAATTGATTATTTTTTTTTCCTTCTTCTTTTTTCTTTTGCCAGAATTCATTGGAGATGGTCTTGTTCTGACGCGACTTTTATTTATTTATTTATTTTGGAGAAAGCTAATTTCATTCAAGTCAATTTATAATTCAATCAGCACAAAATGTAATATTTCACCTTACAAAATTTATTATTTACCTAAGGATATACTTTTTTGGGGGACAAAACCTAAGAATATACTTTATCTAATGTAGCTACAGGAAAATGAGATAATAAATAATAAAGTCAAATTCAAATATGAATTACTATTAAAACGAACCATCACAAAATAATTTTTAGACCTTAAGAATACTTTTTCAGCCATTCTTAGGTTGCAAATATAGTCTGGCGATAATACATAAATATATACTATATAAATGTCTTTCTAATAAGAAGGGTCGTGAGTTTGAATCTCCAAACTGTTGTTTTATAGAGTACACATCCATTTAATTCTCTTGGAGCTGCCGGCTTGCAAGCTAGTTGATTTTTTTTAATTTTTTTTTCATGTATTCAATTGTTTCTTCCTTTGTTTTATTTTCTTTTGCTAATTATTTTCTTCTTTTTATTGGGTAGGAGAGTCAAAGGAATATCTACAATAACAGCAATTATAGGTACATTTCCTTTTCCGTGTTTATGACTTTCATTGTTTTAAACTCGGAAAGAAGCGCGTTTGGAGTGGTAGATCTGATATTTGGATCGAAACTCGGATTATTAAACCTTCATGAAGATATGCTTTTTGGTATAATATTACCGGTAATCAATATGCTTTTTGGTATAATATTACCGGTCATCAATATCTAAAACACAAAAAGGGCATACTTTCTTTTCTAATGAATAAAGGACTTACATTCTTAGCAAATAAATAAATAAATAACTTACATATTTAATGACATTCATACTATATCTTAGGAGATAATTGTGAAAAAAAAAATCCTAAAATAAAATTTTTCTGTAATTTTAACTATCTTTTAGTTTGTATAAAATTATACCCCACATTTTAAATCAATATAAATTTGTACTTTTATGTACAAATTGAGTTATTTGTGCTAATTATTTTAAGTTATTTTCAATAAATTTTTTTGTATTAGTCAGCAGAAATAAATTATTTTCAATTTAGATTTCATGTTTAGTGAGAAATTTTATAATCAATTTATATGCACCATGCACAAATTTACTAAGATTTGAAATGTAAAAGTATATTTTTGCACAAGTCAAAAAAATGATTAAATTTACAGAAAAATTATATTTCAGGATAATTCTAAAATATTCTATTGTCTATTATATTTAAAGACTAATTAAGTCATGTTTAATAATCTATGATAAATTCTATAAGAAAATTATTTTCCTTTTTTATTTATTTATTTTCATATGAAATTAGTCAGATGATCACTCGTATCAAGAAAAGACCGAGAATATCCTGGCTAAATTGGCACCTACCTAGCAACTATCCTATGCTAAGCCTAGGAAATTAATTAATAAGATGAGGAAATACAAAAAGTTATACTATAGTTCCAAAAAAATACCCAAGACAAAAGGAAATAGAGTTAGAAACTCAATAAAACGATAAATAAATACATGCAGATATGGCATGTGAGTGAAGAGCCACCAACTAGTGGCAGAGCCAGAAAAAATAAATCAAGGAGGGCAAAAAATTTTAAGTTAGCTTAAATAAAAAGTTAATAAAATTAATTTATTTACATATTTTTTTAAATTTAATATCAAATATCTAGATTATAATCTAAAATTAATTTTTTTAACTTTGTAGTTGTAATAAGATAGGTAAAAGTAATTCTTACTCTATTTGATGTTATAGTATTAGTGTTTTTTCAATTATAGAATAATAAGTGTAATTTTTATTTAAAATACTTTATAAATTAGAGATAGAAATTTCACTTATTTTATAAAATTTACAAACTAGGAGAAGAAAATAAAAATGATATAAAATTTATAAACATATATCCCTTTACATAATACATTTGTATTACAAATAAAATCTCATAACTAAATACGTGGGTGAATTTTTTTTTAAATGAAAATATGTGAGTGAATTGAAAAACTTTTTAAAAAATACAAATATAAAACATTAATTTAGACCAATCTACTAATATATATATATATATATATAAGGCAAGTATTTTTTTTTTACTTATACATAGGTATCAATTTGGCCAATAAAAATTTAGCATGCACATTTTTTTATTGTAAAAAGTAAGAGAGAGAAAGAGTATTAATGATGCATGTCTTTTCATGTATTTCATTATAGTTATTGGATCAACATCTAATGGTGATCCAACGGCTAAAAAAATATATTTATCCATAGGTAAAACAAAAAAAAGCCTATTGGATATATATATATATATATATAAATACACACATAAATATCACATGTATCTAATATAAAGTTATTTTTTTAATTTTATATATTGCCTGATACGATATAACAATTGCTAGTTTTTTAAACCCAATAAATTTTAAGAAAAAAATAAATTGTTGACAAAAGTTAGAGGGAAAAAAATATAGAGATAAAAGAGATGAAAATAAACTATTAGGAATTTAAAATTAAGAATGGGTTAAGAATTAGAAAAATAATTAATCTAATTTTGAATGGGTTAAATGCAGAAAGTTTAAATTTAATGAAAAATGCCTGTGAGTTAATTGATTTAATATATATATATACATATAAATATATATTGTAAAACAAATAAAAAATCTAGGGGCATATGCTCCCTTTGCCTTAACGTGGCTCCGCCACTGCCACCAACTGATATCAAAAAATGTGAATCGGCTGTCGTATTCCTTTCTCGACAATTATGAGTTGCTTTGAACTCCATGAGAGGGGGACGAGGTAAAGACAATAGATCGAGTCAGCACATAAAAGTGAAGGCACATACGTGTCTCCTATGTACTTCAAATTTTGCAATTTTTTATATGCTTGGAGAGGCAAAACAAATCATAATTCAACCCATAATCATGAAAGTTAACATGGAATAATCCACAAAATTATTTGAATGTGTGTAATTAACGTGTAAATTCACCATAAGTTTAAAATTAAGAATTTTCATCTATGGAAACATTAATTTATATATAACATTACTAGTATCAAACAATAGGAGTCAAAACTTTCTTTCTTTCTCCTAATTTCTTCATTATCATTTCTTCGTAATAGTATCAATTATATACCAAGCTTGCGATGGCAATTAAAGTCTTTCATTAACTTCTTAAAGCAAAGAAAAATTCAAATGAAAGTGGAGGAGTTGCTCCTCTTTTTGCATGCCAAAAGACATGATTAGATTAGCTTTGAGCGACAAAGAAACATAACAAAACCACTTCTTTTAATGTTTGAAAGAAAATAACAAAAGTATATTAAGTTCGATTCTTGCTATGTATTTTTTTCACTCGGCACTTTGTACCGGTACAAAATTTTCTTTTTACGGTCTTTAGCAACAAAGAAAAATAAAGCACTTAATAAAAAAAAAAAGAAGAAGAAGAAGAAAGATAGAAAGAAAAGTAAGGCACAAAATAAAAACAGAGAAATGCTAATATGGTAGCCATTCATTAAGGTGAGACATTGAAGCATTACCGTTACCATTTCCCTTATGTTATATATAATTGTTCTTTTTATTCTCTCTTTTTTTTTTTTTAAGTATGTATATATATAGGACACTAATTCAATAGATATTTTTTTTTACCTATCTATAATTATTATTTTTGTCAATTAAAATTAGCCGCACATGTTTTTTCTTGGTAAAAGAAAGAGGGCGAAAAATATTAAATAATATGTATTTATTTTTTTTATTATTTTTTTTCAACTACTCAAATTATGGTAGCTGTTAGATCAATAATTTAACAATTAAAAAAAATATCTATGAATAGGTAAGAACAAAAATATCTACTGAGTTGGCAACTATATATATATATATATATAGTTGCCAATCCAGTAGGTGTTTTTTTTTACCTATGTGTAAGTATTTTTTTAGTCGTTCGATCATCATCTAATGGAGATCAAATAGTTATAATGAAGTACATGATAATATGTACATCATTAATGTTATTTTTTTCTATTACTTTTTAATATAAAAAAATATGCAAGAAAATTTTTTTTTGACCATAATGATACCTATGTATAGGTAAAAAAAATATCGACTGGATTAGTGTCATATATATATATATAAATTATCCCACCTCCTTTGTAAACACTTTCACTGAAACTTTTTTTTTTTCCCAAAAAATAAAAAAAGTGGTGTTCATATTTTGGCCATTAATTTGATCAAGATAGCTAAAGCTACGTATGTTTTGAAGGAATGCTAAATGTATTATTTTCTATACTTGTTTAGTCTTATTGTTTGATATATATATATATATCTCGCACCAATTTAGCTTTTTTTTTAACTATCTATATGTATAGTTTTCTGAATTAAAATTGGTTATGCACGTCGTTTTATGATAAAATGTCAAGCGAGAAAAATATTAAATCATGTATATTTATTTATTTATTTTCTAACTACTCAAATTATGATAACTGTTAGATCATGATTCAATAGTTATAAAAAATCTATTATTGAATTAGAACCTTATATATAATATGTTCTTTTGTTTCATATTTTAATAATATAACAATTGAAGTACAAATTTTAAATAATGAGACTTGATGTGTAAAAGAAAATGTAAAATAGAGTGCATTTAGTATTTTTTTTTTAATGTTTATTATCCGAAAGGCTTTTTATTACCAAAATCCTTTGAACTCGGAATAATTCAATAAAATTAACCCTAAACTCAATTTTTTAGAACAAAATCTCCTGAACTCGAAATAATTTAGTAAAATTAACCTTGAACTCAATTTTTTAGAACAAAACATTTTGAAGTCTCATAATATTAGTGCAAAATCCTCTGAAATCTCATAATATTAGTTTTGTTAGGAAAAAAATATTTATGTTAGTTTTTTTAACTTTTAAGTCATTATTCTTTTGTTAGGAAAAAATGTTTATGTTAGTTTTTTTTAACTTTTAAGTCATTATTCTCTTATTTATGATATAAATTTTTTTATTTTTAAGTTCTTATTTTCTTATTTATGACTTTTAGGTCCTCAGTATAATTTTTTTTATTTCACGTTAATCCCTTTTAATATTTTCTATCCAAAATAATTGTCAATTAATACTTGCTCAAAAGATGCTTATCTCAACAGTGATAAAATTGGAAATAAAGAAAAATTATTATTTTTTTAAAAAAGGAATAATAGTTTTATTTTGGTCCAAATATGCATATCTATCTCTTTTGTTTTTTTAATAATTATTTTATTTTATTTTATTTTTATTTTAATTTTTCTCATTTTTTTTTATGTTTAAAATAGTAATTTTCTTTCATTTCCAATTTTATCACTACTGAGATGAGTACTTTTTGGACAAGTACTAATTGACAGTAATTTTGGATAAAACTATTAAAAGGAATTAACGTGAAGTAAAAAAAAATATTATTGAGAATTCGAAACAATTTAGTAAAATTAATCTTGAACTCAATTTTTTAGAACAAAACATTTTGAAGTCTCATAATATTAGTGCAAAATCCTCTAAAATCTCATAATATTAGTTTTGTTAGGAAAAAAATGTTTATGTTAGTTTTTTTAACTTTTAAGTCATTATTCTCTTATTTATGATGTAATTTTTTTTATTTTTAAGTTCTTATTTTCTTATTTATGACTTTTAGATCCTCAGTATAATTTTTTTTGTTTCACATTAATCCCTTTTAATATTTTCTATCCAAAATAATTGTCAATTAATACTTGTTCAAAAGATGCTTATCTCAACAGTGATAAAATTGGAAATAAAGAAAAATTATTATTTTTAAAAAAAGAATAATAGTTTTATTTTGGTCCAAGTATGCATATCTATCTCTTTTGTTTTTTTAATAATTATTTTATTTTAATTTTAATTTTAATTTTTCTCATTTTTTTATTTTTAAAATAGTAATTTTCTTTTATTTCTAATTTTATCACTACTGCGATGAGTACTTTTTGGATAAGTACTAATTGACAGTGATTTTGGATAAAAACTATTAAAAGGAATTAATGTGAAGTAGAAAAAATATTATTGAGAATCTAAAAACTATATATAAGAGAATATAGACTTAATAAAAAAAACTAACATAAATATTTTTTTTCTAGAAAAATTAAAATTAGAGAACTTCAAAGAATTTTGCTCTAATATAAAAGAATTTTAAAAGTGCTTTATTCTAAAAAATTAAATTAAAAATTAATTTTATCATATTGTTTCGAATTTAAGAGATTTTATTCTAAAAAATTAAATTCAAAATTAATTTTATTGAATTATTCCAAATTTAAGGATTTTTGAAAAATATCCGAGTCTCGACCTTGATAATTAATTATCTTCTTCTATTGTTGCGGGAAGGGATTGTCCAATCAATCAATCAATTTTGTTCACGAAAATATGATTACGCGAGGAAATACGGATATTATACAACTCGGCATACCTTTTACATAAAGATATGTATAGTAACAATTCATCTAGAAAATATTCATATATCTATGTTTTTAAAAAACATTCATACGTATATATCTTTGTCACTTTCTTCATATAAGAGCCAATCAAGCCTATCAGGAGCAGCCGCACCCTATTATTGTTATTATTTTATTATAATCTATGTGACCTTTGGCTTTGGTTACTGCTAAAATCTATTCATAGTTGATGCTTTCATAAAAAAACATCTTCGCATTAAGTTTATAAGCTTATCAAAGGGGACAAAGAAGTTTAAAGAAGAAAGAAACAAATTGTACAATAAATTTTCGTACTATTCAATTTCTTTCTCATCACGCCATGAATTTAAATTTTGGATAATAGACAGTGCTAAAAAAAATTACTTGTCTATAAATGTAAATTTGAGTTGGGTTTAAGTCCACACCAATAAAAGTTGAAACATGTATATACAGACTAGACTATAGTGTTACTAGAATTAATTGTTCACTTTTACCATAAAGGCAAAACAATTCTAATCTTAGCTAGAAAATTGGGCATTGAGTATGAGATATTGGAAACTAAATATATATATATATATATTGTTATTGTTAGATTAAGACTACTTGGATTATAGCCATAGATGTTTAAGGTAGTAGTAGGGTGGATATAATAAGGAAATAGATGATGATTGATGGTAAGTAAGCTTTTCGGAAGCTCTTGAGTCTAGACCACATCATCAATAATCTGCCAGGAGCTTATTAAAAGTGCTTAACACAAAGCCAAGGCCAAAAATAGTAATCCTACATCTAACCATGGTTACAGAAATGACTTCATCTTAGGTTAATATAACCACCACTGGTTCTGACTTCTTAGCTCCTTCCTTACAATCTGGCTGGATATTAGNTAGAACATAGGGTTATATCAATACTAGGAAAGAGCTTCTATTTCCATGGCAGCCATGAACACCATCCTTCTCTTCTCCTTCTTCCTCTCTCTTCACTGCCTCTGCTTTCCCTGAAACTAACTTGGACCCATCTTAGTGTTTGGTTAGAGTTGCATGTTTATGGATTGAACCCACTAATATCCACTGCTCAAAGTTTTGATATTTTGTGCAAAGTTCACAACTTTGAAAAGTTAAGGTGCCTTACGGAACCGTAAGTCAACCATAAGTTTCAGATTTTAGAAGAGGGAACTGGTAGAGAGAGGGAAAGTGAAGGCTTTTTGTATCTGGGTCATTTGTTCATGAACTAAATTCCGCGTTTTTATTTAGTTTTGGTGATTTTGAGAAGTGGGTTTTGGAGATTTGGCTTGAAAACTCTAATCGATGATTGTGAGCTCTCTATGTAATGCAGGGACTAAATTCTCGGTGAGTTTTTTTTACAGTATGACCTTTATTATAATATATTATTTATGATCCCTCCTTACTTGATACCTTCTCCTTGTTTTTTGGTGTTGAACTTCTTTGTCAAACAATGCTACAGATCATTGTTTTTTATAATATGAATACTGCTTCTTTGAAGTTTCGAATGGCTGTGATTTTTACCTGTATGATTACTTGTTATCTAAACCTTTTTCTATGTTTTTATTATTTATATTTTTGGTGTATATAAACATGTGTTTGTAAATGTATTATTAATACATGTATGTCCTTTGCTAGCTCGTACTGGTTACCATATTATTTGGCATTGAATGAAACTGTGGTGAAAGAAAGATTGTGTTTATTGTCATGTGGTTCAATTCAATTCATGCATTCTTGATAGATTTGTAATCTGGACCCACCAAAATGATTCTATATTTCAGTCTGTTCCCATTTAGACTTACAGAAGATTTGTATAATTGTCAACCAGTATATAGGAACAGTGTTACGATTTTATATATATGTATGGCGTAAAGAATAATAATATTAAAGGTAAAGAAATTTCCTTCATATACCAAAACCCCATTTAACTATACTAGTCTGGTTAGGTAATTGATGTTAGTGGATTAAATAAAGGTCTACCTGTTGGTCCATTCCAAAGGACTTCATAGTGTAGCAAATCTATGCATTATTATTTTAATGATATTATAATTGTATTAGGTCTTTGTGTTTTTTCATTGATTCACGGACCTCTTGTCCTTTTGTGAGGCTCCTACAAGCATTAATAATTGGTGGTATTATTTTTAATTAAGCGGTTGTTTGTGCAATAATTTAAGTGTTCCATATTAAATCACTATTCTAAGTGATGAACTGAATGGTTAGACTAGTCGCTGACCGGGACAGTGCATGTCTTTTTGCTGATTACCCAACATTATTAACAGTGTTACGATTTTAAGCATATGCGATCAATTTGGTTGATTAAAATATTTTGATTCTTTTAAGGTATAAGAGGAATCATATTCAACTTGTTTCTTCTTGGATGCTTCTTTTGTCACAATCAAAACTATAAGTTGGTCAACCATAGTTTATTTTTTATATTTTTTTTATTTCTTTGGATACGGTGATATGGGTGGTTTCCAGCAACTTGAACCAGTTGGATGATTTTCCATGAAAGATGTTTCTGGGAATTGGAATTTGTTACAATCGAGGATGATCTAACCATCCATAATAAAACCCTTCCAACTTTTTACAGTATTAGTTCATTTTAGTTTGGAACTGATCCTTGGGAATTAATTTGTGACAATTGTGACATAGGTTTTCATGGGAGCATACTTGCTTAATATTTTGATGTCTATGAACATTTTTATACTTGAATGGCGATATCTTCTGTATGGACATGTATAATTATAATTGGGGCATGTGTTTCCTACCCTCTATGATGTGTAGCCTTTATTCTCACAATGCGTGTTCAGCAAATTTGACTTGTTATTTTTTCTACTAATTTCGTTCGATTGTTACTTTCGCTATATCAAAATACGGGGAAGAAGGGATAGATGTAAGAAAGATGACAGAACACAAAAGGAGCCCCTGCTCTGTCGACCAAAGTAACTTCCCATCTCTTGCATCCAAACGACAAAAGCCTGATTTATCTATCTCTACTAAGGTATTTACCTTTTACTTTTATTTACTTCTCTGTTCTTGGTATGGAGTTTCGCCTTATTCACACTACTTATGGGAATCGGGGACCAAGAATTAGCTTCCAAGCCACTTGCATATAGTTTGAATTTGAAGGATTAGAAAATGTCGTGTCCCTAAATTACTCTGCCCCAGTACTATTCCTCACCTTGGGCCGTATTTTATATGAGAAAATCCGGGCTAATAGTGCTGCTTCTTATGGCAGATATTTTGAGTTAGAAAATCTTTATTGTTTAAGAACTACAGAAACGTAGCATGACAATTATGCTGTGATGCAATGGAGAAATGATACTAGCCTTTAGTACTGAAGTATGAACATGTTAAGGCATTATTCCTTGAAGTTAGTCCCAGATTCATTCTAATGCCGCTCCAATCCCTACTCGTCATTCAATCCCTATAAACCTGGTCTTCTCATAATCAGTTAAATCTTACATCTTTACCTCGTGGGACATGGTTTTGTTAAGATATCTATATTTATCAATGCTTATTTTTGCGTTGCTCTTTCTGGCATTAGGAAAGAAAAGAGAATCTTGGGGCAAAGATTGTAGCTTTGCAGCAGCTAGTTTCACCATATGGAAAGGTATGTATTGGAAATTAACGTCTGTCTTAAAGAAAGAAACCTTCTGAATCATGAAACCAGAAATTACTTGAAATATTCTCAATGTTCCTTGTCAACTCGTTCTCCAATGGAGTAGTTGGTTATGAACTTGTGGGATACCGTTCTTGGCTTCGTTATAATGCAGTTATGATCCCACACTGAATGTCTTTTGAGACTCTCATTGCTACTCACTCATTATAATTCTCTGTGCAGACTGACACAGCTTCTGTCCTTCATGAGGCAATGGAATATATACAATTTCTTCATGAACAAGTTAAGGTTAGGCTCTTTGCACTACATATAAATAAAATCACTATGGTTAGCCTTTTCAGAAATGGAATAGAGTTGTAGTTTGCCATTAATCTGGTGGTGTTTCATGTTCTATTTTCTCTTTTCTTCTTTGTTGTGGGTTGTTGTAGGTGTTAAGTGCTCCATACCTCCAAAGTACACCGCCAACTAAGATGCAGGTAAGCAGAACAACTTGACAAGACATCTAGCAAGATAAATCATGTTATTGTTCTATAAAGTGCAATTCAGGACCCCATGAGATTGGAATTAATTATATGTGCACTTAGAAAATCCATGTCCCTCAATGGAGACATCTAATGATAGCAGTGAATGGTGTTTACGTCCCCACATGCTTAGTGGATGTACCTAATTATGAAGTCGATACTAATATTCTTTGGTGAAACATACAATCTTTTACAAGACCCAAAGTACTATTTAATAATTCATGATTAGTCAAAACTTAACAGCTGTGAATACAACAAAGGAAATTGAACTTTCCTTTTCTTGTCAGGAATTGGAGCCATACAACTTGAGAAGCAGGGGTTTGTGTCTTGTTCCTGTTTCATGTACTCTCGGAGTTGCTCGTAGCAACGGTGCAGATATCTGGGCACCGATTAAAACTACTTCTCCGAAGTTTGAGAAGTCTTCTATCTCACAGTTTCATTGATACAATCATTGAACAGCAACCAAAGGCGTTTTTGGAGGTGTTAGGTTTGGCGGTATAGATAGTAGTAGTAACCAAATGGATTCCAGGCTAAAGACTGGTAACCAAATTTCACTGTAAGGCACAACAAAGTTTTGTCAAGCAGATTTTAAATGTAACTCATAATTAGCAAGATGCTTCTCAGTGTAATTCTTAGTATCAGAAATAGTCATATATGAACTCTATTAGCAAGCAGTCCTACGCCAACCCGGTTTTAAACTGGTGATGGGACTAGTTGGGTAGTTTCTACCTTTCTGGCATGCGTGTCATCTGTAATTCTCTATTGAATTAGCAAATGTTGATATTTGCAAAGAGCAGATGTGTATTTGATTCAAATGCTTTGGGGCACCTTATGGGGTTACCAGCGTACACACCAATAGAGTCTAGGTCTTACAAATGAATTGGACTTTGCATCACATCTCTTTTATCTCTATTAATATGTGATGTTAGCACCACATGTGCCCATAACATTGCTTTAAACGAACCTGAAACACTGGGAAGTGTTTTAGAAATCAGGCCTTGACAAACCTTCCATCTTTCTTTCACTCGAACTTGGAGGGCATAATTTTAGAAAACGAGCCTGTCATCTTTTTACCTTGTTTCACATAAATGAAATTTGAAAGTTGCGTATATAATTCGGATAACAGAAAGATTAATCATATATAGCATAAAAAGATGAGATGGTAACTGGAAACTAGAACAGACGTATTAGATAGACAATCGGAGTCGGAAGGCACATAAGATGACTAGACCCAGGATTGGTGACAAAATTTCGCAATAGAAAATGCGGAATTTTTAAGGAAGGACGATCTACCATGATCATCATGCAATCAGAAACTGCGGAAATGATTCAAAATTGCAATTTATTGAAAATTTTTGAATAATTTTCCTGAAACACTATCTTGCACATCAGTTCAAGATGCTATTCAATACTATAAAGTTGCACAAAATTGTCACTTCCGAAACAGGCATTGCATAATGGAGAAATTATAATTTGGACATTGATAATGAAAAAAAAACCCCCAACTTAAGTCTACTAAGTTTAAAATATCCCAACCGCAAACGCAGCTGGATGGACCAAAATTCTGGCTCACAAAAGCTCCACAAAACCAATATAAACCAAATAAGACCAACAGGCACTCTTTCTACTGGGAAAGACAAAAACAGGCACTTTGGTCAAATACTTATAAGAGAGGTCAATTCAACTGTCAAAATCTTCAGTCAGGAAGAATTTGTTCACCGTCAGCATCTGCTTCCGTTTCAATCTGAGGCTTTGAGGGAGATTGGCCTGCTCCAGGAGCCTGCTTCTTTTTAATCCCACTCACAATATCATCAATTCTCAGAAGCATGCATGCAGCTTCTATGGCCGTCTTAAAGGTCTGTGCCTTCACGTTGTAGGCATCCCAGATCTGATGGCATAAAGAAAACTCCATTATAGTGAAAAAATTTGCAGAAGGGATACCAAGGTTTGCGGTCAGCGTCTTATCACAGTAAGTTAAAGAAATATGCATCAGAAATTGATATAAAACTTCACAAGGACAACAGAACCTATAACTCCTACCAAACCAAAAAATTTGACCAGCTTTATGAAGAAAATTGATGTTCTTAACAGCTCACAAGTGCACTTCATACAACATTTGTAACAACTTGCTAGGTTGTGACAAATGTGAAATTAATTGTCGTCCATACATTTGATCGAACGATTAAGTTATTTTTTTCTTTGGGCCTTCTTGAAATAATCCCGAGGATTCTTTTATATTGGTATTCTCAGGTTTCTATTATTAAAAATGTGCAACTAAAAACAACACCACCTTTCCATTTTATTTTATTTTGTTACTATTAAGAGCAACAAATTTAGTAGGACAAATGGAAAATTGTAGCTGTTCCTTACCTTCTTCTCCTTCATGTCAGTAATTGCACCACTGTTACCATCTATGCCAATCCATGCATTTTCACCATTTGCATGCTAAAACAACATTATAGACAAGTTAAAAAAATTAACATAAACTCAATAATGTAATAATCAATTTAGAATAAACAACCTTATCGATTGCTAACCTTTCCTTGCAGGGCAGTCATGGTCCTGATCACATTGACTCCACAATTTTGCGCCAAAGTTCGTGGTATAGCCTCAAAAGCTATCGCAGCAGCTTCATATGGCCACTGTTGCACAACCATAAAACAAAACTGCTCTGTAAGACCAATTTTTGTAGCCACCAGACTTAAGTTAAAGAAATAATACATCATTGAAACAACAGGCTCCTCCGTAAAATTCTATGAAAACTGCATATCCTCAAAATTTTGGGATTTTATGAAAACAGAATTAATCTAGTATAGTCAATGACGGAGTGCCAAGCATAAATAACAGCAAAAAAATTTGAGATTCAATCTCTACCATGAATGCAACATTTTGTTCCAAAAAATAAGTTTCACCCTCATTTTTTCCGATTCCAAAGCTCAATGATTGCACAACAAAGTGCCACATTTTAAAGAATAGTGAACGGCTTCACCTTTTCAATGCCTTCAACAGATGAACTCTTTTGCTTCAAAGTAGCAGATACAGTTAACTCTGTAGCGCCACCTCCAGGTACAAGCTTTGGATTTTTAATTATGTTTCTGGCCACAGACATGGCATCCTGCAATCAAAACAAGCTTCAGAGCATAATTTTACCCAAAATATTATTTAAAACTCTTGTATTCATGATGCATACCTGTAAGTTTCTTTCAACTTCATTCAAGAGATCCTTACTGGCACCTCTTAATAGTACAGTACAAGCTTTTGGATCTTTGCAATCAACAATAAAAGTAAAATACTCGTCCCCTATCTTCTTAACCTCAAACAGCCCAGCTCCAGTACCAACATCAGACTCTTGTAATTCATCTACTCTGTTCACAATGACTGCACCACAGGCCTTGGCTATCCTATTATTGTCTGTCTTCCTCAACCTCCTAATTGCACTAATACCAGCTCTGCTCAGATAATGACATGCCAAGTCACTAAGGCCTTTCTCTGTGATTACCAAGTCGGGTTTGAACTTAATTATCTGGGCACAAAGATTCTCGATATATTCTTCTTCCATCTTCAACAGGACTGCCCAGTCTTCTTCTTTGACTAGCTCAGCATTTGTTTGGTTCTCTCCTTTTTTGTATTCAAGAGGAGAATCAAGAAGTATGATCCGAGGGTTAACAATCTTTCTCCTCATTTTTCCAGGCGAGACAACATCTTTGTTAAACATAACTCCTTTAAGAACTTTGGAATCTTCCAACTGCCCACCAGGTACTTTCTCAACCTTAATGTACTTCTTGATATCTACCTCTCGCAACCCTTGGCCAAGATCAACACCCACTGTTGTGGTGGCATCAATTGCTAAATCCTAGGACAAAGAAATAAGTCTAGAATTAGAACTAAATTCCGCAAAGAAACACATGAGCCAGTAAAATTATCTGCAAAGACTACATATTCCATAATTGACAAGGTAATTAGACACCGTAAACCTCAAAACATAACCTACCCACTTTAAGCAGCAACAATATAATAAAGAAATGGAAAGTTACAAGAAAGAATAAAAGCATTAAAGGAGTAAACAAGCTTAGCCACCCAAAGAAAAAAAAAAAAAGAAAGGAAGATACTCACAGCAATCAGATCTCCAAATTGACTAGTGAATTTTGTGCCTATACAGCTCTTAACCAGCCCCAACATTGCTGCACCTGATAAATAATTCCACAAGTTACTTGTGCTACCATCTATAAGCAAGCAAACCTTTCTCAACTTCTGATTTTAAACACCACATTTCCTCATCAGGAAAAAGTTCCATCTTCCCTCAAGATATCCCCAGTTAGAAGGGGATGATCTTCTGAAACCAATAGTATAGGGGCAAGTGATAAAGAAACTTACGATCCTTTGTGTCGATAGGCATAGCTATTTTGTCAAGCACAGCAATAGCATCCTCTAGAGCTTTATTGTAAGCTGAAAACTCAAACAAAACAAAACAAAAGTTATATCCAGTTAACATTAATGAACCACATGCATTAAGCATTACCCAAAAACCGTATCATAACATTACCTCTGCAAATAACTGTAGGATGATAATTTTTGTCAATAAATGCTTCTGCAACATGGAGCATTTCACCAGCTACAACAAATTTTGAATCCAAATGTCAGAAACAGAAGATGTGCAATGTTCTTCACTTTTCATTTTTTATAAGAAACAGAATGTCATGTCATTCACATTATCCCACATTAACAGATATCTAAAGGCAGTAACAGTTAAGAAGTGAGAAAACATCCATACACATTAAATTATGCGCAACTTTACATTATCCAACGAGGTAGATTATATACAGTGTGAAATTAAGCTAAGTTTGAGAAGCAGTAACTTGAGTAAGAACTCCAATTTCCACCCACTCAAGATAGAAGCTTTGTAACCAATTTACGGCAAGAACACACCACGTAAATGCAAAGAGATGAGTCCCAATATTTTACACTCAAAACATACCAAGAACAATAACAGAAGTTGTTCCATCGCCTACTTCCTCATCTTGGGTACGACTTAGCTCAATCATTGACTGCCAGCAAAAGGAGAAATTTTTTCAGAAAGAATAGTATGAGAAATAAAATAGATTTCAAATGAATGAGAAACTGCATAGACTTGAATAAAATTAGCAACCAAAGGGAAAGATAAGAAAACAATACAACATATAGCAGTGACTAGTGGAACACAGAGAGTGAACTATATTGTACCTTAGCAGCTGGATGAGCAAGATCTAATTCGCGCAAAATAGAATTTCCATCATTAGTCACCACGATTCCTGTTAGCAATCAAGGAAAAAATCCTCAGACACCCAATGCAGAAAGAGAAGGGAGCACGAGAAGAACCGCCAATATAGCTAAAATCCTAACTAGATGAGGCCACCGAAACAAATTACACCAAGCTTCCCAGACAAGTCAAATCCCGAAACACTGATTACATCAACAAAAGTAGATGTTTCGAACAACCACCATGAACAATCCACAATCCATACTTTTTTATGTGGTTGGGAATAAACATAAGGAACCGGGAAATGAGAATTTCTCATGAAGACATTTGGAACATCATTCAAAATAGATTGGAAAATTACCTCCGGTGGCATCAAGCAACATTTTCAACATGGATCTGGGACCCAAAGTGGTACGTATAATGTCAGCGACAGCCTGTCAAGAAACGAAATGGGTTAGCTTTAAAAAGAGTGAATCCACAAATAATGAATGAATATAAGTCAGAGAAAGCGGGGTAGGCAAAAGGGTGTCGAGAAGAGAATACTACAATACCTTTGAAGCTTGAATATTGGCATGTTGAACCTTACTTCCAGACTCCCGCTTCAGAGAATCCTCTACTCATCAAAAATTCAATTAAAAACCTAATCAATTTCATTTCCACCATATTTGAATTTGACCCAGACCCAAAGCACAAGCAAATCATACGAATCTTTTCATACTCGGGAGTCTATCACACTGAACAAAAACGTATTTTTTTAAAAAAAAAAAAAAAAAGAAAGGAGCAAACTTACTGAGAACCAGTACTGGTGCGTGCATTTTTGGGTCTGAGATTTGGTCTCAGCGCAATAACGCGAGAATGGGAGATCGTCAGAGAAAAGAAGTGTAGAGAAAGTGTGCAGAGTACAGTGGCGAAGAAGGAAAAACGGGTTAGGGTTTGTATTTTGGAGGGCTTATTTGTTAAAAATTTCCTGAAATTAAAAAATTCATAATAATAGTGTAAAATGACCATATTACCCCTTTCGTCTAAGTCTGCTGGCTTCCTAGCTTTTCCAGAGTGTTCAGGTAAAAGAGGAGTCTCAAAATTCCAATATATATCTGATGTAGTTTTCAACTTTATAAATTTAAATGTCGAAATTAGGTTCTGTACTTTAGGGGATATGGGGTAATCCAAGCTTTTATATTACTGCGCACAAGGTGATGTGATTGCCTGCATTCTGAATAACTCTGATTAATTATGCACTGTAATTTTATCTACAATCTCTGAAAACGTTAAAATAATGTAATAATGTATTTGTTTGTACCTACAAATCGTCTGATTTTTCATATTTTATAAGAAATTCCAATAATAATTATTTGGCAGTTTTATATAATAAATTACAAGATTTATTTACAAAAAATTATAAACTTTTTCTTGAAATAAAAATTATAAACTTTAATTGCTAATAAAAAAAATTGTATATTATCCTAAAAATAAAATAAATTTTATGAAAGAACTTATAAATTTCAAAATAAGTACAAAATGATTTTTTTTTTTTAAATTAAGCCATTTACATCAAACATAAAATACAACATATAAATACCATTTCTCACATATATTCCCAAAGTTACATAAAGAAGGATGCCAAATTGTCTTGTTCATGTTTTTGAATTTAAAAAATAAGAAACTTACTTGGAGACGCACCAAATCACTTTTAATTTTCAAAAACAAAACATAAACATTGCTTGGTAACTATAAAAGTTAATTAGAAAAATACCATTTCAAAAATTGATTTATCATATTTGCAAGTATATTTAGAAAAATACCATTTATAATAATACTACTTTTTAAAATATTATTTAAAAATATCACTTTTAAAACATTTATTTATAAAAATACAATTTTAAAAATGAATTTAGATTAGAACTATTTTTCGGGTTTACCTTTGTTTAAAAAAATTTTGTTAGGTGAAAAATTCTCACTTCCGTTATTATTAAGAATTTTGTTTACAATTCTTTTAAATAGAGAATAAAAACAATGTTATGAAGCGTGTTTTCCAAACAAAATTAATTTTTTTTTTGGTTCAATTGAACAGAAGACGAAAAATGGATTAGTATTATTCTTTGAATAAGGCAGGGAGCGGGCTTCATATTTGAAGCGGTTTCAATTAATTTTTTTTTTTTTTTTTTTATCTTTTTAATCTTTTTTAGGGGCATTGTTTAGACGACTTAGATGCGCGCGCAGTTTCAGCAATACGTGTCCCCTAAAACAAAGAAAAAATAAATTATTTGCTTGGGTGCGAAAATTCAAACTTTTTGAAAGATAGGTTTATTGAGGATTACTAACATGACCTATTCATATCCAACATATGCATTTTAGCTGGCTGACCTATCCTCGGAGGAGTCAAAACCAAACCAAAAATCATTTACATTACGCTGAAAATCTAATAAAATCCATTTGTAACTAGTATCAAATATAGACCGTACTGGAAGTACATTACACAAGCGTTTTCCTGTTAACAAATATCAGAGTCAAAGTCAAAGTCAAAGTCGCAGTTAAAACCTTGAATCTGTATTCTCGGGGGTGCCACTGAGGCAGTGACAGATAAAAGCTTAGAATACCTAATCAGGATGCTGAAGTAGGCTTAACCTTCTCTTTTAGGAACTGAAGCATATGTTCTTTTGCGTTTCCAATTGTCGATTCTGCAACACGGCAAAAGACTTTGTTAAGTAAATTTGGTAGAAAATTTTTTACTTTATCAAACTACTAAAACTAGATACTTAATCGTGTACAAGAAAAACTATTCTCTTACAAAACTTAAGAGAGTGTCATGAATTATCAATTCCGCCATTTGAGAGACACAAATATGGTAAGAATTCCCTAGAAAAGTAGAGCAATAAAGGAACCCCCACCAAAGCAGAGAACCAAGATACATACACATTGATGTTAGGATGTTGGCCTCAAATCTTTCAAGGACACCATGTTGTTTTGCCGCTCACATTTTAAAATTGTGTATCTGGGAAAGATGGACAATTATTTAATTTTCTTATGTGATTTTCTTTAGACCAGTGGTAGAGATCTTTCTCTTGTTCTTCGTATTTACTTAACCACCCTTCTGATTATAGCCAAAGAATGTGGATAGAATGTATAGTTGCCATTTTTCATTAGCAGAATGTACCCTTTAGAGAATGAAAAACCAAAGCTATGACTTGATCAAAATAGCTACTATGATTACATACCTAATGGGGAAAGAGAAATTATTCTCCTAGAAAACTTAGACTCTGTTTAAAACTTGGGTTTTAGGGAGAAGAGAAAACAAATTATAAGGAATTCAATTTTCTCTTGTTTGGATTTTATCAACAATGGGAGGAAAAACATTTATGGAGAAAGTGTTAGGAATGTCTAGAATAATTTTGGAGCATTTAGACTAACAAAATATTATGAGACAGAAAAAGTTTCCACTCTGAAATCTTATAGGGTTTTAGGAAAAATATTTTTTCGGACTATTCTTTTCCCTACTAAAATCCAGGTTCCAGAAATAGCCTTAGAGTGCCACATATTATCAATTCTGCCATTTGAGAAACACGAGCCTTAAGCTGAAAAGCATCCCACAACTTGTTCTCATCTATGTTCATTTCTATTTTCTACCATTTACTCCTCTTTTCTTTTTTTTTTTTTTTTTTTTTTTTTCACTGTGTTTGTGAAAATATATGCAAGGAACTAGTGGGAGGGGTTCTCAACCCAACTTAGTTTTGTTCAACCAGTGAATTATAGTTTTTTTGATGTTGATACTTGATAAGAACATGGCCTACCTTATATTTTCCTATTGTTGACCAGCATCATCAAGCATGATCAACTTGGGTGGGGGTGGTGAATTGAAAATGTATTGAACTTTAACCGAGGGAAACCGATCCTTCTCTTCTTCAATGAAACCAACAATGTCGGGATAGAAAACCAGTAATCTCATGCAGACCTCCACTATGGCACCAGAATAGGTGTTCTGCAGTTCAATGTAATTTCACTAGGCAATTCTTTTTTTCTTGTAAAGAAATATGTAGAAAAATAAAGTCGAGATGAAGCATGGCAAATGTAAAATGTGCAAGAAATTCATATTTTGAAAATTGATCTAGAGAACAAAGAAGGTAGAATTGAAAAAGATATTATTAACTTCCAGATACAACATCACTCATACCTTATTTGTAGACGAAAATAGGAGAAAAAATAAAGGTAAAAACAGCAAAACTTCTTATTTCTTTTAGAGCTGATTACGGATTCTTTTATAGACTAGGTCTAACATCATACGTATAATTCCAAGCCTAAAAGATAGGAACAACAAAATCAATTAAGAAGATAACTTTCTAAAATAACTCTAAGAGATAAGGAATAATAATATGAAAAGATCTCGAGATATATTTGTAAGCTAATTACGGAAGATATCACTAAATCTTCAAATTATTCAACACTCTCTCTCAAACTGGGCTAAACATATTCATCATACCCAACTTGTCGATTAGTTTCTCAAAAACTGGACTAGAAAGACTCTTAGTCAACATCTGCAGCCTATTCTGATGAAGTGACATAGGACATGCAAATAATCCATTTCTCGATCTTTTCTTTCTATCTTGATATACTTGGTTCGATCGTGGTACATTGGATTATGAGAGATGTTAATTATTGCCACATTGGATTATGAGAGATGTTAATTATTGCCTTGTTATCACAGAAGAGTTTCATTAGTCATTTTTAGTCACCTTGAGCTTTTCTAACATCATTTTTAGTCATAATATATCACATATCTCTTGAGCCACTACCTTGAACTCAGCTTCAACATTACTCCTGGAAACAACAAATTACTTCTTCTTCCAAATTACCAAGTTCCCCCACACAAAGGTACAATAGCCTGAGGTTAATTTTCTGTCATCAATGGCTCCAATCTAATCTGTGTCTGTAAATGCTTCTATACTTCTCTTGAAATTCTTTTTAAAGAATAATCCCCTACTATCTGTCCCTTTCAAGTATTTCAGTATTCGGTAGATAGCTTCCAAGTGTGCTTCGCATGGTGAATGCATAAACTGAATAACAGTACTAACTGCAAATGCGATGCCAGATCTAGTATGGAATAAGTAAATGAGTCTTCTTTCCAGACGTTGATATCTCTCTTTATCAATTGGAGCTCCATCAGGACATTTTCCTAGTTTGTTACTCAGATCTATTGGTGTTTCAATAGGTTGGCTTCCTAGCAAGCCTATTTCTGCCAACAGATCCAGTATATACTTCCTTTGGGAAACAAAAATTTCAGACTTATTCCTCGGTATTTCCATTCCCAAAAACTACCTTAATTGACCCAAATCTTTAATCTCAAACCCGCTTGCCACATTCTTTAATCTGATCATTTCATCTTCATCATCTCTAGTCAGAATAATGTCATCGATATAAATAATAAGTATTGCCACTTTACTATCTATATATTTGAAAAATAAGGTATGATCAGTCTAAGTCTGTCCGTAGGACTACTTTGGTGAATTTCTCAAACCATGCTCTAGGTGATTACTTCAGACTATAAAGGAATTTCTTCAGCTTAAAGACTTTTTCGGACTCTCCACCTTTGTCAAAACCTGGTGGAAGCTCCAAGTAAACTTCCTTTTCTAAATCTTTATTGAGGAAGGCGTTTTTTACATCTAACTATTATAATTTCTAGTCATGGTTCGCCGTAATAGATAACAAAATCCAGACAGTATTCAACTTCGCAATTGGAGCAAAGGTCTTTAGATAATTAATGCCATATGTTTGTGTAAATCATTTTGCCATCAACCTAGCTTTGTGTTGATTTATTGTGCTATTATAGTTGTATTTAACTGTAAACACCCATTTATAGCCAACTGGAGATTTTCTTGCTGGCTTCTTCACAATTTATTATGTTCCATACTTTTCAAGAGCACGCATCTCTTCTAAGACAACTTACTTCCATTCTAGAATCTTCAGGGCTTTCTCAATGTCTTGCGGAATCTTAACAGCTAAAAAATTAGTAAAAAAGACACGAGCAATAGAGAATAAATGGTCATATGAAACATAGTGGGAAATAGGGTGTTGAGTGCATGACCGAACATCCTTCCTCAAGGCAATTGGAAGGTCAATATCTTTTATTTCAGGCAAAGAACTGGAGAGTTTCATACCTGTTACAGTTTCTGGTTCAGATTCTTGGATATGCAAAGGAGCCACGGATTCTTCTATCCTCAGATGCCTTTTTCTACATGAATAAATAATCAGCTCATTCTGTTGTCGAGATTCTCCCTTTGTTGGTAAATTGTTTTGGTTTGAAGGCATCACAGGGTCAATTGAAATTTTTTTAAGTGACACGGTTTCCATAATTTCAAGATGAGCAAGAGGCAAGCTATTTATTTTTTCAGGTTCGGAGTGAGGTGGTATTTGTGGAGAATAGGATGGTGAAGAGTTGTTTATTCTTTTAACTTCAGTGTGAGGTGGTAAAGATATAGGTAAAGTAAGTTCCCAAAAATTGTTTTTCTATGTATTTTTATTCTTCCCCTGAAGGGAATTTTTGGCATAAAAGGAACAATTTTCAAAAAATGTAACATTCATAGAAACAAAATACCTTTGTTTTTCGTGAAAAACACTTGTAACCCTTTTGAGTCAATGAATACCCCAGAAAAATACATTTTAAAGATTTTGGATCTAGCTTTGTCCTATTTGGTGAGTAGTTGTGAACAAATGAGATGCAGTCGAAGACTTTGAGGGGCAGAATAGTGAACAACAAGTTTGAGGGAAAAATTTTAGAAAGGTGTTGAGTAGGGTTTCATAATTGAGGATACCACTAGGCATTCTATTGATCAAGTATGTTGCAGTAAAAATAGCATCACACCAAAAAAATTGTGGGATTTTTGAGGTAAACATTATGGATCGGGCAACCTCAAGAAGATGATAATTTTTTCTCTCAGCAACTCCATTTTGCTGGGGGGGTGTCAGAGCATGAGCTTTGATGTATTATGCCATAGTCTAGAAGATAATTCCCAAGTATCAAGTTAATATACTCTTTTCCATTATTAGTGTGTAAAATTTGTAATTCCCCTTGAAATTGAGTCTTGATCATGGCATGAAAATTATTGAAAATTTGTTCAGAATTTGATTTTTCTTTCATTAAATACACCCAACACATTCTAGTATGATCATCAATAAAGTGATGAACCATTTAAAACCCTTTTGATTTTTGACACGAGGGACCCCAAATGTCACTATGGATTATTGCAAAAGGTTTGGAAGATTTATACAGTTGAGGACTAAAAGTGGCACGAAAATGCTTGGCTAACTGACACACCTCATATTGTAAATTCACAAGTTCTTTATTATGAACCAGATTTGGAAACAAACGTTTTAAATAAAGAAAATTTGGATGGCCTAACCTATAATGTCATAACATTATTTTCTGAACATCAGACATCGAAGAAAAATCAAAAACATTAGATAGAGCTTGTTTAATCACACCAAAATCCTTATCAAAGTAATAGAGTCCTCCGCATTCCTTAGCACTGCCAATCCTCTTCCCCAAACGATCTTGAAATAGACAATCACTATGTGGGAATTGTACCAAGCAATTTAGATTCTTTGTTAACTTGCTAACAGATAAAAGGTTGCAAGTTAATTTAGAAACATGAAGAACTAATTTAAGAATGATATTTGGAGCAATATGAATAGTTCTAGTTCCTGCCACAATAGATAAATCACCATTAGCAATCCTAATTTTTATGTTAACAGGGCTAGGAATATACAAGGAAAATAAACTTTTATGACTGATCATGTGATCTGATGCCCCAGAATCTATTATCCATTATTCATGATTTTCAGAGGACCCAGTAGATAAACAAATACCTCATTGTGCCAAAAGAGAAGTATTTGGCTGCAATGGGGTCAAAAGCTTATAGAGTTGCTCCAATTGTTCTTTACTCAAGGTAATCTGGTGCTCCTCGTTACTAACCTTCTTTTCTAGAGGATTTGTTTCAGCTTTGTTAGCTTAAGAGCCTCTTCCATTACGCTTATTTGCCTTTTCTTGACAATTTTCAAGTTTGCCGTGAAGCTTCCAGTAGGTCTCCCGAGTGTGATGTGGTCTGATACAATGATCACACCATAAGTTTCCTGATTTTCTACCTGTCCGAGATCCATTTGTGTTGAAGTTGGACTGGTTGTGCACAGCCATTGTCGAATTATCAGTGATAATCGAGTCCTTCGAACTAAGCATTTTTTGTTTCCTAAATTCCTCACGTCTCACTTCAACAAAGTTTTCATCAATATAAGGCAACAGTTTTAGGGCTAAGGTTTGACACCAAACTTCATCAAGATCCTTGTTTAGGTCGGAGACAAAATCATAGATTCGTTCCTTCTCAATGATGCTTTTATACAGGGCAGCATCTTCTTGACACTTCTAGTTGTGATTATTGAACATGTCCAACTCTTGCCAAAGTACTGTGAGGGTATTGAAGTATTATGTGACACTTAAATCACCATGTTCCAGGCTTCTAGCCGTATCTCTCAGATCACACATCTGAGCAGAATTTTCCAGATCTAAGTAACGCCTTTTGATGGCGTCCCACATACTTTTTGTTGTAGGATAAAGCATGAAATTTGGGCTAATATCCTCATTCATAGAGTTGATCAACCAAGCCATAGCTATGGAATTTTCAGCATCCCATATTTGGTAGGAAGGGTCTGTTTCATTGGGTCTTGATTTAAAGTCATCAAGATAGCCTAATTTTCTACGCCCTCGAATCACCATCTGTACAGATGTGGATCATTGTAGGAAGTTCTTTCTATTGAATTTGTGAGAGGTGATTTGAAGGGTAGCGGAGGAGGAATTAAAAGCTGCTACAGTAGCATTTGTGAGAGAGGCTTGGACAGTTTCAGATGAAACCTCCGTATTGCTCCTTGCTACTCCGGTAAGTGCTTGTTTATACATCTCTCCTCAGCTATTTCCGCTCTGATACCATGTAGACGAAAATAAGAGAAAAAATGAAGGCAAAAGCAGCAAAGCTTCTTATTTCTTTTAGAGCTGACTACAGATTCTTTTATAGACTAGGTCTAACACCATACGTATAATTCCAAGCCTAAAAGATAGGAATAATAAAATCAATTAAGAAGATAACTTCCTAAAATAATTTTAAGGGATAAGGAATAATAATATGAAAAGATCTTGAGATATCTTTGCAGACTAATTACAGAAGATATCACAAAATCTTTAAATTATTCAACATTATTATTTAAAAAAAAAAAAACCCTCGTACCTTGCTCGAAGAAACATCAGAATCTTTCTGCAATCAAACTTTGTGCTTTTAGCAATTTGTAAAATCACACTGCAAGCACAGCACTCAAGTCTCATAAATAGCTATGATGATTAGCAGAATCTACTCTAAGATCGAGTCAAAGATGAAACAAAAAATAAACTAAACAGGAACTGAATGACATGTTTTCCAACTGAGAGTAATTAAAGAAAGCGAAAAGTCTTTAAATTCTTTCGCCACTGACACCCACAAAGAGGCCAAAAACTCAATTATGTTCCCACAAAGATAATGAATCCAGCCCCTGTTTTTAAAAATACAATTGTTTCTTTCCAACCTCATAACTTCCACATTACAATTGCCATCTTACAATTTTAACTTTCTAAGAAATCAAAAAACAAAGTCATATGATTATGAATTCTTGTAAACTTGAGATCACCTTCTCAAAATTCTCTCCTGGTTTCATCTGTGTTTCATTGTTATGCTAATCCCAAATGACTTCTAAACTAAATCTTATGGATCATTCATTCATAACTCTGTTATCTTAATAGTTGCCAATGGTTGCTTCATGAAGTGAGTATATCTTACACTTAAAATCTAACATATTCCAGAAAATTTTTAAAAAATTAAAATAAAATCAATAATATATGCTTTGAGGAAACAAAAACACACAAAATGAGTTTGTAGCAAAGATTCTTGTAAGTACTAATTTGGATCTCAATCCCACAAACCAACATATAATCCAAATCCGTTGTAGTGAGATGAAATTGTACCCTGGTCCTCGACATACTCAGCAAGGGTGTGGCAATCAGAGCACAAAGCAAGGCCAGTTAAACCCAGATTCTCGCATTCTCCTCAGCCTCGGCTACTCTTTTGCTGTGCCTAAAGGTATTTAATACCTGCAAATCTTGCATCCTCGTTCCCTGCGATTCCAGGAGCAAAATTGTTTGGCCCAAACAAGTGATGGTTCTTATCAAAATGGGTTGTCTCTGCAATATAATGCGGGTTAGAAAGAAGCTCTAAAATTGACACCAGACATAACCCTTAGGTCATTGCTAAGAAAAGTTCAACCATTGACACTATTTTGTAAAGCAGTATTTCTGGCACTTTGGCAAGGCGAAGAGATCGAAAGCAGAAGAGAGGTTTCAGTAGTTCCCCTTCTGTGAGGAGTAGATAATGTAAGCTGCAACTATCCCCTCGTCATTTAAGGGAAAAAAGGCCCGTTGGAAGTGTTTGATTGAGGGAAGATTGATTATTATTGCTGCTGATATTTCTTCCAGATATATTACATTTAGACATATCCTCCATAGTACCCCAGTTCCAAGGGTCAGGAAACTTCCAACAGGTTTTTGTGAACAATAAAGTTCAACCGCACTGTTCATGAAATTTTTCCAAACTAAGGAAAACTTGGAACAGAAATTTTGATCACCAATAGTCCTTGCAAGAGCATGTTCCCCCAACAAAATGATGGAATCTATTTAAATCTCTCAGTATGATTGACCTCCCGGTGACTTTTGATACAAACTTCATAAATTGATGGCAGTCACCACAGATCCGTATATTTTTCATTATCCTTATCGGTATCCATTCTTGAGGTTTTTTGATCAATCCAAACACAAGAGCAAGTTTCTCGCTATGGTAACAGATTGACTCAATTTTTTCCTTTTCTCCAATATCATGCAAAACAAAGTTTGAATTAGGAGTAAACCCAGCTCCCTGCACTTTCCTAACGAGTATGTTCAGCTCTCCATAAATCTTTTCTGTCTCCGGATGAGACCGATCTTCAGATACAAATTTGTGGACCATGTTGTCGATTTCGATCCAACTATAAGCTGAGAACTTTTTCACATTCTTAATCTTCATCAGAGATCTAATGGATGCCACATCTTTCCATCTTCCATAGGTGGCGTACATGTTGGAGAGAATAATGTAAGGTCCAGCATTGAAAGGGTCTAACTTAAAGAGATGCTCAGCTGCCATCTCTGCATTTTTAATGTCGTTTTTCATGGCACAAACGGACAGAAGGGTGGACCATATTAGGCTGTTTGGTTCATGAGGCATACTTTTGACAAGATCTAAAGCTTTGTCTATGTTACCTGAACGACCAAAGAGACAGATCATACATGCATAATGGTCCAAGGTAGGTGTCATACCATGTTTTTTGCTGATTGAATCAAAATATTTTTGACCCTTTTCAACCAAATTAGCATGGATACAAGCTGATAAAACACCTACCAAAGTAACATTATCTGGTTTCGTGTTTTCTTCCAACATTTGTTCGTAGAGGGCCAAGGCTTGCAGATCTAGGCCATTTTGTGCATAACCCCCAATTACAGCAGTCCAAGAAACCACATTTCGATTTGGCATCATTTCGAAAACTAAGCGAGCATCAGAAGTAACACCGCATTTGCAATACATGTGAACAAGGGCACTGGAAACAAGCAAATCATCATCAACTCCCATCAGGATTGCTTTCCCATGAATAGCTTGGCCATGAAATAAAGATGCTAATTTAGCACATGAACTAACCACACTTGAGATGGTAAAACTGTCAGGAATGACGTTTTCTGCTAGCATGTTTCCAAACAACATAAAAGCATCCTCTTCTCTGCCGTTTTGTGTACAATTTACTATCATCGTTGTCCAACAAATCTTATCCTTCTCCTTAATACCATAAAACGTCTCAATTGCTTCGTCTATACATCCAGTTTGGAAGTAAGCACTGACAACGTTCGACGACGAAACTTGGTCAGGCTTTAAACCAGAGACTTGCATTTCGCTAAACAAATCAATGCACTTCCTAGGCTCACCATTAATCAAATACCCAGAAATCATCAAATTCCAGGAGACAATATCCTTATTCACCAAGCGATCAAACAACCAACGAGCCCGGTTGATGTCGCCGCACTTGGCATACAAATTAGTCAACCCATTCCAAACAAAGACATTGCCAGACATGTGACCGGCAACAACTCTGCCATGAATCTGCTTTCCAAGTCTAAGATCTAACAACTGAGAAGATGCTCGTAAGAGGCTCGCAAAAGTGTACTCCGAAGGCTCAAAGCCTTGTCTTCGCATTCTCACGAACACCTCAAGCGCATTTCGCGGACACCCGTTTCTGGACAAACCTGCGATCATCGTGTCAAACGAAACCGAATCCCGTTCAGGCATTTGATCGAACGCCTCTCCCAAATCCTCGACAGACCCGGATTTGGCAAAAGCAGAAAGCATGGCGTTCCAAGATAGGACATCTCTCTTGGGCATTTTATCGAACAGGTTGCGGGCATCTTCAAGTCTACCGTACTTGGCATAGAGATGGAGGAGGCGGTTATGGAGGAAAGTATTAGTGGGATGAAATAAGTGAAGCTCCATGTGAGAGTGCAGTCTCTTGGCTTGGGCAACATCTTTGGATCGAACGCATTCAAGGACGAGGCGAGTGTAGGCTTCGGAGGTTGCGCAGCCACGGGAGTACAAGAGGTCTATGGCGTCTCCAAGCTTCTGCTTCACTTTCATCTCTTTATTTTTCGTTCACATTTCGAATTTCAGTTTTCCTTTTTTTTTTTTTAAACTCTGTATCGCTCTAAACATAAACAGGGACTCAACAAGAAAATCATAACCATGAAAATTTCCTATTTATTTTTCGTAATTATTTTGTTGGGGTTAATAGTTAATGGCACATTTGGAAGTGAACACCATTCAACAACATAGATTGCAAGTTACCTCCAGTCCAGGGGACGGAGCTAGCACACTGGCAGCCCCTCCCTCAAATTTTTTTTTTTTTTTTTTTTTCCCCACGCAAAGCGTCGCCGAATAGTAGCAGTGAGTAACTAACGCCCTTGGACACCAATAAAACATTTAGTGTCTTTTTTGGTGCCACGTGTCGTAGCACATGTATGCTTTTCAAAAGCAAGGCTAGGAGCATCAAAATAATGTGAGGATTTATTAGTGGTTTAAGTTGTCTCAGCGTCGTATAGCAAGACTTTCGTAGATTTCACCCTAATAAAGAGTTATTAGTTATTTTTATTTTTGAAAGGATAAAGGGTTGTTATTTGTAGGCGTCTAATATATAGTAACAATCCTCTTACAAACATGNAATTTGGAAATATAATAAAGTCTCAAAAGCATCACTCTCGATGAGGTTTAAATCAAGAAATACTCAAATACTCTTAAAAAGTACAATGATACTTGTCAAGAATTGACGTTCTTGAGATGATGGTAAATAATGGAACAAACTATCATTAAAAATATGAAATAAATAATCTACCGAAATTAATATTGTCATTTGATTTTGTGTTTACCTTAGATCTGACGAGAACATTGTTGAAAATGATAAATGAGTTGTTAAAAACATTATAAGGGAAAGATGAAGACATTACAATTGTTATGAATTTGGCTAAATTGGTAAACAACGGTTGCAAATGATAAAGGACGATTGATGATATTATATTTTTTTTTGGGTAGAAAACACAATATAGTTTTTCCTAACATAGATGATACTTTTCTCGATAAATGTCGATCATATCGTAAAACTTGAGAGATTATAAATTTCAGTCACTTTTGTGATGAGTTATTTTATTTTATCATTGAAATGCAATATAAGGAATTGAATGATTACTTCAACGAGGTAAATATAATGGGTAATCAATTAATGAATGATATGTTACTTACTTATATTGGAAAAGACATCTTTAATAGTATTGATAATGAACTCATCGTAAAATGTTTTCAAGAAATGAAAATATTTGAATACAATTGTGATATTTGTTATTATTTTTTTAATTATAATTACGACCTAACCCTTTGATAAGAAATTCTGACTCCATCTTGACCTCCATCTCTGGCTGTATTTTCAATAAACATCATAATTCAAATTTTATGAAGTTACATAATATGCTATAAAAAAAAACGTTAGACATCTAGTATTCTTTGAATTAGCATAAGAGGGAGGTCTTCGTAGGGAGGTCTTAATGGACCGACATAAAAAAACTTCCTTCCATGAAGAGAAAATAGGAAGAAATAACTGTTACAATAGGTGAAATTGAATATACAAAAATATCATTGCACGCTAATTTTAAAATGAGATAATTCAAAAAATATGCTCTTTATTATGACTAAATATCACATTTAATCTTTTGTCATTATAAAATTCAAAAGTATCCATCTAATTTTCAAAATAGTAAAAAAGTATAACTTATGTACTCTTTTTGGTCAAACTTCTAATATGAAATATCTAAAGACCTTTAGATAATTTCAAAAACTTATTCATAAACACTGTCATTTTATTTGGTTACTTTTTATCTAAAAAAAAAAGCAAATTTTCATTTTTAAGATTAAAAAGAGTTTAAGAAAGATTTGTGAAAAAAAAAATGATTTGATGATGTGTTTGTTTAGCAAAAATTTTTATGATTTTTCTTCTATTGATAGGAGTTACTTTATATTTTAATTATCCTTATTTAGAAATAAATTAATCAAAAATTTGGCCAAAAAAGTATTTATATTTTTTTCCCCTTTAGAAAAATAGAGAGGATATATTTAGGTTTTTTTGATAATAGTGATTTCTTTGTGATATTAGATGGGTGATTTTGGTATCATCCATTTTAAAACATTATTTACGAGGATAAAATAGTCTTTCTAAAATAAACTAATTTTTTTTTCATCTTTACATATCAAAAAACTATAATCTAGAGAAGAAAAACAGTTTGCTTCCCATATTTTTTCTCTCTCCTTTTTTTTTTTTTTTCCTTTCCCATCTATTTTCTTTCCTCTCTACTAAAGATAGCATTCAAAAGAATCTCCTGGATGCAAGCACATTTAAAACAATACACGCACTCCCCTCAAATAAAAGAAAAAATAAATAATAAATAAAAACTTTGGGATACTTGCTTGGGTGCGAAAATTCTACCTTTCCAAAGATTTGAATTAGGATTATTAATATAACCTATTCATATCCAAAATATGCATTGTGCATGCAGTTTAACTGGCTGGCCTCAAAGTCAAAACCAAATCAAATCAATCCAAAATCATCTACGTTACGCTGAAAATCTATGGCAAACCAAATATCCATTTGTAACTAGTATCAAATATAGACCATATCGGAAGTACATTACACGAGCATTTTCCTGTTAACAAATATCAGAGTCAAAGTCGCAGTTTGAACTGTGAATCTGTACTCCGGGGGCACCATTGAGGCAGTCACAGATAAAAGCTTTGAAGACCTACTCAGGATGCTGAAGTAGGCTTAACCTTCTCTTTCAGGAACTGAAGCATATGTTCACGTTTCCAATTGTCGATTCTGCAACATGGCAAAAGATTTTCTTTAGTAAATTTGGTAGAAAATTTTACTTGATCAAACCTACTATAACCATATGCCTAACCATGTAGAAGACAAACTATTCTCCTACAAAACTTACAGTGTCGTGTATTATCAATTCTACCATTTGAGAAACACAAATTATGGAGGAATTTATGGTCATCTCGTCCCATTATCAATTCTACCATCCTTCTGATTATAGCCAAAGAATGTGGTAGAATGTATATTTGCCATTTTTCATTAGCAGAATGTAAGTACAAAGTAGACCCTTCAGAGAATGAAACACCGAAGCCAGGACTTGATCAAAATACTATGACTAATGACTAAATACCTAATCGGGTAGAAGAGAAATTATTCCCCCACAAAACTTAGGCCATACTTGAACTTGGATTTTAGGGTGGGAAGAAAACAAATTCTAAAGAACACTGTTTTCTGTTGTTTGGACTTTTGTCAAAAACGGGTGGGAAAAAGTTTATGGCGAAAGTGTGAGATATGTTTAGAGTAATTATAAAAAGATTATGAGAGAGAGGTTTGAAAACAAAATCTATAGGATTTTCGGAAAATATTTTCCCTCACAATTTTTTTTCCCTACTAAAATCCGACTTCCAAACATAGCTTTAGAGTGTCGTGTATTATCAATTCTGCTAATTGAGAAACACGAGCCTTAAGCTTAAATCTACAACACGTTTTGTCCATATTCTTTTTTTCCTCAACAAAGCCAAGTTCTAAGGATTCTCATTCCATTTCGTTCCTAGCTTCTACCATTTACTCTCTCTCTTCTTCTTCTTCTTTTTTTCCCTAAATGTGCTGATGGAAAGAAATGAAAAGGGTCTCAACCCAATTTATTCAACTAGTGAATTATAGATTATTTGATGCTGATAAGAACACGGCCTACCTTATAGTTTCCTTTTGTTGGCCAGCATCATCAAGCATGATCAACTTGGGTGGCGAATTGAAAACGTATTGAACTTTAACTGAGGGAAGCCGATCCTTCTCTTCTTCAATGAAACCAACAATTTCGGGATAGAAAATCAGTTTTCTCATGCAGACCTCTACTATGGCACCAGAATAGGTGATCTGCAGTTCAATGTAGTTTCATTAGGCAATTCTGTTTTTCTTGTAAAGAAATACGCAAAAAAATAAATCCAAGACGAAGAATGGCAAATGTAGACTGAGCAAGAAATTCATATTCCGAAAATTGATCAAGAGAACAAAGAAGGTAGACTTGAAGGAGGTGTTACCAACTTCCTAACTGTCATATGTACACAATCATTCATACCTATTATTGAAAAAAAAAAAAAAAAGAAAAAACCTCATACCTTGCTCGAAGAATCATCAGAATCTTCTGTGCAACACTTCAGACAATCTGATACCAATTCTGCAATGAAATTTTGTGCTTTTAGCAATTTGTACAATGACATTACAAGTACAGCGCTCAAGTCTCACAGGTATCTATGCTGATTAGCAGAATCTACTCTAAAACCGAGTCAAAACTCAAATCATCAAGGAAAATCAGGTATTGACTATACCTTTCAAGGATAGTCCTGCAAAGCAAAGGTTCTTACGTAGATTACCTAACTTCTTCTCCAGTTACAATTTTATCTTTCTTTGAAAATAAAAAAATAATTGGACACAAAACCATAAATGCACAAAAACTGAAGATTAATAAGGAGAGACAAGATAATGTATCTCGAAAGACAAAGATAAAACATAACATCAACTAAACAGAAACTGAATGACATGTTTTTCCAAGGAAAACTGAGAGTAATTAAAGAAAGCGAAAAGTCCTCAAATTATTTTGCCACTGAAGCCCAAAGAGAAGCCAAAAACTCGATTTTGTTCCCGCAAAGATAATGAATCCAGCTCCTCTCCTTACAAAATACGATTATTTGTTTCATTCCAACCAGATAATTTCCACATTACAACTGCCATCTTAAAATTTTAAAATTTCTATGAAATCGAAAAACAAAGTCACAAGATTATGAATTCTTGTAAACTTGAGATTGCCTTCTCAAAAATCTTCTCTCCTTGTTTCATTTTTATGCTAATCCCAAATGACGTGTGAACTACATGTGTTATGGATCATTCATTTATAACCTCTGTTATCATAATAGTTGTCAGCGGTTGCTTCGTGACATGAGTATATCTTACACTTCAAATTTAACATATTCCAGAAAAATTTAAAAATAAAAATAAAAATAAAAATAAAGTAATAATATATGATTTGAGGAAAGAAAAACATAGAAATTGAGTTTGTAGCAAAGATTCTTATAAGTAATAATTTGAAACCCAATCCCACAAACCTTTACATAGAAAACAAATCCCATTATAGCTTTAGATGAAATTGAAATTGACATGGTACCTTGGTCCTTGACATACTCAGCAAGGGTGTGGCAATCAGAGCACAAAGCAAGGCCATTGAAACCCAGATTCTCGCATTCTCCCGTGCTCAGCCTCAGCTGCTCCTTTGCTGTGCCTAAAGGTATTACCAGCAACACCACAACAACCAATATATACGTATAGCCATAGATCAAATTCATAACCCCCATATTTCTTAAACACTCTCTCTCTCTCCCTCTCTTCAATCGTCGTGGATCAAGCTACAGCGAGTCTACGCAGTCTGGACTCCGGAATGGTGAAGGCTGAAAATTAGGGGAAGACTCACTCGGTTTAACTTCAGAGACCATAAAAACGGTGTCGTTTGAGAAGGCAGACTCACTCGGTTTAACTTCACTCCGGTATCCCGTCGTTGGTCGTTTATTTGTTTATTCATCAGACCTCTTCCTCCTTTTTTTTTTTTTTCTTTTTTTTTTTCAATGTTATTTTTTTTAGGGGAATTTTAACCTTATTTGGACTCCCTAATAAATAATATTAATCTTATTTGTTTATATACACATATAAGGCACTAATCCAGTGAGATTTTTTTTTTTTCAATCTATATATGTTTATTATTTTGCTCGATTAAGATTCGCCTGTTTTCAGTAGCAAAGATTAAGAGAATTTTAGGAAAAAAAAAATAAAGAGAAAAAGAACATTTATGTATTTATTATTATTCTCAACTATTTAGTAATTAAATATTTATAGATAAGTAAAAAAATATACTTATTTATTGCATATTTTCTTTTATATATCTATAAATATCCTTTTTAGTTGTTGTATTATACTTATTATATATTTTGAATAGTTGAAAAAAAATAAAAATAAAAATAAATTATTTAATATTTTTTCCTTTCTAATTTTTATTTTAAAATGATGTGATAAATTTTAATTGATCAGAACAAAACTTATAAATAGTAAAAAAAAAAAAAAAATACCCACCTTAACACCACATATATATACACATGTATAGTAGTGTAAAAGGCACGTACCTATCTATTGGAAAATGTATATAAATTATATTAAAAAAATTGAGAAATTTAAATGGATAACCTAATATTTTAAATTTGATTAAGTAGATGTTTATTTTTAAAATTTTATAATTAAATATCTAAATATATATATTTTTACAGTTGGTAAATAAACATATTTACTAATTTTAGTTACTGTACTGAAATGTTCTAGATATAAAAAAATTTTATACTTAGATAAGTGAAAAAAATGTTTACTTATTGCATATTTTTTTACATATTTATAAATATTTTTTTTAATAGTTGGATCATAATTTAACAATTATTATAATTTGGATAGTTAGAAAAAAATATATATATATATAAAATACTAATTAGTTAATTTTTTTTTGTTTGACATTTTGCACAATATTTATTAGATTTAAATGTTATTTATTTGATGTAGATGAATTCTTTATTATGTTTAACTAACGGATATGATGTTTATATTTAAAAAATGTAGATTTTTATGCAAACAATTAAAAGTTTCCATTATTTGTAATGGTTCATTTGAGGAGATAATGGTTAGTAAATAATTACTTGTTTGAGGAGTTCACACGTGGGAGATACAATTCTTTACTTTATAAAGTCTAAATGAAAGTTTATATTGTACTAATAAAAATGAAACCTTTTATTATGCTATAAAATTTAATATTATCTATTAAAATGAGATTAATAAAATCTCTAATTATTAAAATTTCTGATATAGCTTCAAATTGCATTATAAAAAAATTACAAGATTATCTTAAACCTGTCCATCGGGACAATGTACCGTTGCCTCAGTCAAAGTCTAAGAGATACCTCGGTTATGAACCATTACACCAATCAAAGGCTGAGGGCCCGGCATCTCGGCAATCTACAATTACCAAATTAAAGCACAATGACATCTTAGTAATGCACCATTGCCCTCAAAGAAATCAAAAAGTGTCATGATAATGTATGATTGCCCCAACACAACCCAAGCAACACTTCAACACAATATGTAGTTTCTTCAATTAAAGCTCAAATGCACCGCAAAATTTAGAGCAGTACTTTGACAATATAACATCTAGAGGCTATATATCTTGAAATTTTGTCATTATACCGATTAAAAGATTTAATGAGTATCTTTGCGATGGATCACATATTTGTTTGGATTAAAAAGCTAGTCCATATTTCAAAATGGTCAAGACGCAGAAAAGAAAAGCACCCGTGTCTTGTGGTTCAGGTTCCATCCATGAAAACTATGGAGTATGCAACAGTGTCGTTGGAATACAGTGGAATAGAATTTGATATACTGTTAGTTTTAGATTTTTTTTTTTTTTTTTGTTGATCCTACTTTTATTTTAAAAAGAAAAAAGAATACCGAAAACATCCTTTATATTTTATTGAAATACCAATTTCGATCATAGTTTCAGGAATACAAAATATATCCATTTGTTTTATCAAATCGGATCAAAATTATCCCCATAATTATATTTGATCAACATTATATTGTGAAAAGAAACTAACATCCTAAGTGAAAATTAATCATACAATCAAATTGTTTTCTTAACCCTAACACCTTAAAAAAAAGTTTTTGCATTATTTTGAAGACAAATTGTACTTTTTCACTTCGAATTATGAGTTTAGTAGACTTTTGCTCTTTAAGCTTTTTTTTTTTTTTTGGTTGCATTTATCCCCCATGTATTAATCCTTTGTTGTGAATCAATCCTTCCGGCAAGTTATATATATAACTTGACAAAAATGTTACTTGGTAACCGATGTGGCAAGTATTTTATGTTTTTTTTTTAATCTTCATTAAAAGTTAAATTAAATAAAATATATGCTAATATAAGATGTAAAAAAGAAACAACTTAAATCCATTGAAGAACCCTTTCTCTCTCTTGATCAACCTCGCTCTCGCTATCTCTTTGGTAAATCCGAATACTTAATGGTTGAGGGTTTAGCCTCTATTTTCTCCAACATAATGACTTTGTTTACTACTTTTAGCCCTCAATAAAAGTCCTAAATAGTTTTTGTCCAGATCCCAATCACTTCCAAACCCCAATTAAGGGACCCAAACAACCATGTGTGGGAAAGGACCTAGTTGGTTCAATTTCAAGAAATTTGAGGTTGAAGACGAGGAGAGGAAATAAGGGGATTGAGAGGGTGAGAGTGAATTGGCTGGGTTTGAAAGGGTTCATTCTTTTGCTTTATGTTTTGGTTTATGTTTATAATTTTTTTATGTTTAATAATGATAACAAGTTAAAGAATTTAATCTAGCAGCAGATTATATATATATATATATATATATATATAGAGCTCTCTTTGACGTTAATCCTATTATAAATCATCAATTGATGAGAAATAATTAGGATGAGCAAAGGAGATAGAAGATGAGGAAGTAATGGGAAGAGAGAAAAATTAATCTTAGATTTTTTTTAGTACTATTTTTTAAATTTATTTTGACTTTAAAAACTAAATTATTGAATTAAAAATTACAGAATACATTCCACGTCAATATTTCCATCAAGTTATATATGGAATTTGATGGAAGGACCGATTTTACAACAAAGGATTAATAAAGGGGACGAATGCAACGAGGAAAAAAAAAAAGAAAAAGAGAAAAAATTATGGGAGCAAAAGTCTACTAAGCCCACATTTTGTCGGGGGAGGGGAGGAATACAATTTGTCTTATTTTGACAATAAATTAGATATATAAACTAATTGCTGAGATTATTATCTCTTCTTCTTAGTGGGAGTTTATTTTCTCATCTCTACAGGAGTTCTTATCTCTTTTTTGTTATGAAATTTTTTTATGCATATTTCCAAAAAATTGAAATGTGTGGAGTAAATTGGAAAAGAAATAAGAGGATACTGAAGAAGGGAGGCCTATTATTCATCTCCTTCGAAAGGTTGTTTTAGACGTGTATATATTGCTATTGTCAATGGATGCTGTATATTCTTGGTACTCTCATTTCACATATGACTGTTTGCCATGACACAAAAGTTGGACCAGTGACACTAAAGAAATTTCACTAAGATGAAATTTTTTTTGATTGATTATAAAAAGATCATAAAAGATTCAATTTAGTAAAATAGTCTATTTAAATAAAATATTTAGAATTTCATCTAATAAACCTCTCTTACAGTTCGTATACATCATTAAATATAGATTGAATAAAAACTGAAAATATAATTCAAATTTAACTCCAAATATCCTCATTACCCATGATAATTCCATGAAATGGAGTTATTATATACTTTTCTAGCCTTAATTTTGCTATGTTTCTTTGAAAAATAAAATTGTTTCTTAGAATGAAACATTAGGAGATGATGCAAGAAAAAAGGTCAAAAAAGAGCAAAAAGGAGCAAGAAAAAGGGCACCAAAAATCTCGCACGCCTCGAGAGTACCAGAAAGTGGCACTGCAGTGCCAGAAAGTAGCATTGCAGTGCCAACAAATGGTATTGCGGCTCCAATTCGAAGGACAACAAAATTTTTTACTGCTGCAACACATTTTTTTGGCATCGTTGTGCTATCCTTCGCATTCAAGGCTAAAAATGGGTGTCTTATATCACTTTTGGAAGAATCAAAGGCTAAGATTAGACCTTATTTTAAGTGTGCAAGAGCTTTTAGGACAGAAAACCCTACCTTTAGAGGTAGAAGCACACATTCCAAGATAGATAGTTTAGTTCATTGTTTTTTTCTTAGAGAAAAAATTCCAAAGAGAGATTCTTGGAGAGAAATTACCAAAAAATATTATAATTTTCATTTTAATTTCTAGTTTTAAGAGAGAAAACTCATAATAAAAATTGGAGAGCAATTTATTAAAGCTTATTGTATTATTTATTAGAGGATTTCAACTCTCAATTTTGGAAGAGCATCAATCTACAACTAGTTTCATTCTTAACTTCTTCTCCTTCTTTGATTGTTTTTATTTTTTAATGGGTTTATATTTGGATTTGGTTGTTCTTTTTATTTCTTTCATGAGCTAAAATCTCACTTTCTAAAATTGTTATATGAACCAATCTTGTAATATTGTGTTTGTTTATCTCTTATTTCAATATCTAATTGTTTAAAGTATTAGTTTCTTTATCTTATGCTTAATACTACTAGTTACTTGGCTAATCACTAGAGTGAACTTTGGCAATACATGATGGAGTGGAAACTAAGTTATGTATTTAGCCTTAAATAGAGAGACATGCATTTAATTAGGATAGGAATATACTTAATTAATATGTGTGACCAATAGGGATTTTTGCTCTTAATGATTCCATTCAATTTTGATCCTCGTGAAAATATAATGGGTTGGGTTGAGTGAAAATACTTGCACGACAACGGAAGAAGCTTACAAATACATTAGCATGTCTGGTTAACAACAATTTAGTTAAATTAATTAGGGAGAAATAGAGGTAAAAAGTTTTCTGCATTAAGAGGGGTCAATTGCTCTTAGATTCATTCAATTTTTTTTCTTTTCGCCTTGCTGTTGTGGTCAACCAATTCACTTGATTTGTTTAAGATAATCACATGATTGGAGAATCATATGACGTGGTCAATTAGACGAATTTATTCTTTCAATTAAGTCTGTTGTTGGAAAGATTACTTTTTTATAATAGCAAATTTATTACCTAAAAAAATAGTAAATTTATTTTGGATTATTTTTGTAACAAAAAAAATTATTAAAATAGGGTTTGTGAATAGAGCCAGGTTTGAAAAACTAGGGGGATACATTTTGCATTCCTAAAACACAAAGTTGAAATTGTTATTTTAATTACCAAAATACAAGGGCAGCTTTTGGTATTTGGCCAAATTATATTTTTGCTTCAATTTAGTCTATGGGTCTTCAATTGTCATATTATGATACCTTGAATTTTGTTTCCTTGTCCCAATTTAGGTGAAGGATTCTATTACAAACCATAAGCCAAATTAATGAAAACAAAAATGTAAGTATTATTTAAGACAGCAAAGTTTGACAACACGATGGCTCAAATATCAAATTTGGATATTTTAATAGGCAAGGACTAAAATAAAATTGAAGTATTATTCATGAACTAAAAATAAGTTTATTCCTTGTTTTCTTCCGGAGAGAAATGTGATTAAGTTCTAGTGATTGATTGTCATTTCACTTTTTTGTCGTTGGGAAAATTAACGTTGTTTATACCATACTTTATACGTCTTGTTATTTAAGTGTTTGTCTTTTCTATTATGTATCTTGTGGTTTGCTGTTTGCTGTTTGAAAGATATTCGCGGTGTAGGAGAAAACGACGTTTTCCTTATTCCATTGTCGTTTGTATTGTTACTATTGTTTATGAATTATTGTCGTTTCTTGATAACATTTTTTTAGATGTCTTATTATTGTTATGGTAAGTTATTTTCATTTCTGGATATCCTCGTTTAGGTCCTAACGTCGTTTTAATTATTCTATTTTTGTTTTTATTGTAAATATTCAAAACCAAACCAGGCCTAACTCTTAGCTATTCCTTTCAAAACGACAACCAAAAGGATTCACATAACTTCTACACAGAAGAGGTTGCTAAATGCCAGGTAGCTGTCATAATTGAATATTGAAATATATGTCAGCCCATATGTGAAATTATAGTTCTCAATCAAAATCTGTATACGTTCGAATCGGGCAACATATAGCTAGTCGCCTCCGCAATCACAAATTATGAAAATAGTAAAAGAATAATGTGTGTAAATATATCAGGTTTTATTATATTCTAATTAATAATTAATCAAATTTGTCTTTTTAATAAAATTAATGTATATATATATATATATACACACACATAACCGGTAATTTGGTTAGTGGGCATTGTTTATAACGAGATTCGTGCATGAACTTGATTTCAACCTCTTCTTCTTTATTGAAATTGAAAGGAGAGACATTAAAAGCGGATCAACACAACGCAAAACTAGTTGACCAAGAGTCAGCGAATCGTACATCTAGAAATGTAAGTTTTTCCATATTGACCACCATTTATGACATGCGCAGGCATTTTTCTTTTCAACTCTCAAATATATACGACATGTGGTCCAGTTGTAATTAGTTTATTATTTATTTAACTAAAATATTTATGTATTTTATAGATAAATATATGACCTTTTCATCATGAAGCCGCTCTAAGTTGACTACCAAATTCTATTCAATTAAGCGAAATAAAAATAAGGTGACTACCAAATTACATATGGTACTCATCTAGTAATTTCCATGCATCTGCGCGGCCTGCCTCATTTAAATTTAATTAGCAATAATAATAATAATAATAATAATAATAATAATAATAATAATAATAATAATTTACAATAAATGGGGTTTAACAAAGGACCCAATCAACGAACTGGAGTGGTGCTACAAAATTTTCCAATGACTGCGGTAGCCGCGTACTTTGACTCAGCCTATAGTGTTTACTTGACGTATAAATATGTACATTAGATACTAATCTACCGATCAAAATTAAACCTAAATAGCTATTGTACTAGTTCTCTATATATATATATATACACAATAATATATCTCTTAAGGTCACTCGAAAATGGTGGCTATCTACTTCTTAGGAGTAATGCTACTCTTGCTGTCACCTGAGCTGATGGTCATCACAAAATCAACGGCAGCTGATGATATTGCCTTGCCCGGTTGCCCACATCGATGCGGACACGTGGACATCCCATACCCATTTGGCCTATCCGAAGCCTGTTCCCTCAACAAAAACTTCCTCGTCAAATGCAACTCAACCACCACCACCTCCTCCTCCAACGGTACTAGAACGGTACTAGACACCCCAATCTTCGGCCAAAACGTCGTCATAACCAGCATTTCCGTCAAACACCACGAGATGACCATCATGTGGTACGTCGCTCGAAGCTGCTACAACGAATCGGGTCACCGGGTCAAGCACAACAACCCGACCCTGAAGGTACCGACCCTGACCATATCCAGCTCCAAGAACAAGTTCGTCGTCCTCGGCTGCGACTCCTACGCGTTCCTCAACGGCTTCGAGAACCGGACCTCCAACTACTCCATGGGCTGCATGTCCATCTGTAACAGCCACGATGACGTGGCGGACGATGGTTCGTGCTCGGGAATCGGGTGCTGCCAGGTGGAGCTACCAAAGGGCCTCAAGAACGTGACCATCACGCCCAAAAGCTTCAACAGGCATAAGGCCGTTATGGGGTTCAACCCTTGTACGTACGCCTTCGTCGTCGAACAGGAAAGGTTCAATTTCTCCCGCGCTTTTCTCCGCGATTTTTCCGCGAGGAAGTTGCCTGTGGTGGTTGACTGGGCGATCGAGATAAAAAACGACACGTGTAGGCAAGGAGGAAGTACTCGAAACGACGATGCGTTTTGTCACTGCGGTGGGATGAACACGGAGGCTGAGCCTACTAGTGATGGGCATCGGTACAACTGTAAATGCAAGGAGGGTTATGATGGGAACCCGTATCTCCCTGCCGGTTGCCAAGGTAGAGTGTTTTTTTTTTTTTTTTTTTTTTGTTTTTTTTTTTTTTTTTTTTTTTTTTTTTTTTGCTCTTTTTGCTCTCTTTCGTTTGAATTTTTATACATTAGAAAAATACTAAATAGGTAGGGCGTAAGTGTCACAACCTTAGTTAGAAAAATAGTAAATGCATGTGTGTCGGTGTCCTTTGCGTTGCTTTATAATTTAAGCAGAAATACTTAAGACTGACACATATAGTGTAGTACTAAATGAACATTAATCTAAGTAGTCAGACTTAACAATTCATGTCAACTTTAATTTTGGATGTATATATAGTATATTAATAGTATTAAGCACTATATATTGTTCCTCGTGACATTGTTTTAAATTATGTTGAAACACTATATAACTAATCATTTTAATAATTTTGCAGAGATTGACGAATGTAAGGGCCCAGGTCCGATCAATTGTACCAAAAATCAGTATTGCGTTAACACACCAGGGAGTTATATTTGCAAGGATCGGCGCCAATTACCACTCAACAAAATCGCCGTTGGTATGTAAATAACAAATAGGAATATTATTTTACTGAATATATATGTATAGATTATGTTTCACAGAGTATTTCCTCTGCTTTATTCAACAACAAATGAAGCAACTGAATTAATTTTATTCACATGCTATTATTCCGAATGTTTCATTGAACAATAATATAACCAAAGGAAATATCAGTAATTAGTAAGGCTGTGTTTGGAACTAGGAAAGTAGAGAGAAAAGAACAAAAAATAAGAGAAAAGAAAGGGGAAAAAATGATGAGGAAAAAAAAAAAATTCTTCACTATTTTTTTTTTCTCTTGTTTGGTGATTGAAGAAATCAGGAGGAAAAAAAAAAAAAACTTACAACCGTATATATATAATATATGTATCTTTAATTATGTTCAGAATTTTGATTAAATAAACATAAAAGGACATATTATTCTAAAACTATATAAATTCATAGCTACAAAGATACATCAAATACATATACGTATGTATATAAATATCTAAAGTATTCAGTATAGCAAAAAAAGAAGATTACATATAACTGTACAATCTAAAACAGAGAGAAAAGGAAAATGAGGAAGAAGAGAGAGAAAGATTAGAGTAGAGAGAGAGATTAAAGATAGAGGACCGAGTAGTGAGAGCAGAAAATGAGGAAGAAGAGATAGAAAGATTAGAGTAGAGAGAGAGATTAAAGATAAAGAATTGGCCAAAATCTCCACCCAAAACCAGGAGGAAATTAGATTGTTAGTCACTTTCAATGTTTCGCCTTGTTAGAAAAATGCCCCCAGAACCGTTCATTATACTTGTATATGTCTTCATGATACATGCAGAAACTGGTAATATAAGCAGTACTTATAATTAATTACTAGAAAATTTGATGCAAATGCAGGTAGTGCAATAGGATTTATTGCCTTGCTGATCAGTAGCTCTTGGTTGTACTTGGTCTTCAAGCAGAGAAAGCTAATCCAGCTCAAAGAGAAGTTCTTTAAGCAAAATGGAGGCTTAATTCTGAAGCAGAAACTCTCTCGAGAAGACAACTCATCAACCGAAACGGCGAAAATCTTCACCGAAGAAGAGCTTAAAAAAGCTACGCTTAACTATGATGAGAGCACAATTATTGGCCGAGGAGGTTTTGGTACAGTCTACAAGGGATTTTTACCAGATAACAGAATCATTGCCATTAAAAAGTCCAAGGTTGTTGACCAAAACCAAACCGAACAGTTCATCAATGAGGTAGTTGTTCTGTCCCAAATTAACCACAGGAATGTAGTCAAACTCTTGGGATGTTGTTTAGAGACCCAAGTTCCTTTACTTGTTTATGAATTTGTCCCCAATGGTACGCTCTCGGAACACATACATAGCAAGGAAAAGTCCTCTAAATTAGTTTGGGAAACTCGTCTTAGAATAGCGGCGGAAACTGCAGAAGCTCTGTCTTATTTGCATTCAGCAGCCTCAACACCAATCATTCATAGAGATGTCAAGCCCTCTAATATACTTCTAGACAACTACACTGCCAAAGTCTCGGATTTCGGAGCTTCGAAGTTGGTTCCTGTGGATCAAACAGAATTAGCAACAATGGTGCAAGGAACTCTTGGATACTTAGACCCCGAATACTTGCATACGAATCAACTGACGGAGAAGAGCGATGTTTATAGCTTTGGGGTTGTTCTTGTGGAGCTACTAACGGGAATGAAAGCGATCTCATTCGACAGGCCGGAAGAGGAGAGGAGTTTGGCAATGCATTTTTTGTCTTCTTTGAAAAGGGATAGGTTGTTTGAAATAGTTGAGTGTGACATAGTGAATGAAGAAGGGAACAAAAAGCAAGTTGAGGAAGTGGCTAAGGTTGCAAAGAGGTGCTTGAATATGAATGGAGAAGAGAGGCCTACAATGAAAGAAGTGGCCATGGAATTGGAAGGACTAAGAACAATGGAAAAGCATCCATGGGCCAATGAGGATTTGATTAGTTTGGAAGAGACTGACTACTTGCTTTCTGAGAGATCTACATCTTATCAAGACAATGATACTATTAGTAATGCCATTTCTGCTTATGATAGTATAAGAGACCATGTATTACTCGATTTCAGTGGGAGGTGATGGAGTATCTGAATAATTAATACTCTTATTCTTTTTATTCTTTTATTCTATTTTTGCTGAATAGATGTACCTTACATGTAAGATATGCATCTTAGGTACTCTGTTTTTCCCCCTGTTCAAGTATTGCATAGTTGTTTGATGAATATGAATATTTCTCCTATTTTTCACGTTAGTACTTTCGTTTAGTTATTCATATGATTTAATGTGAAATCAGAAGCTATTATTTCAGTCTCCTGATGACAATATGGAACATTTGCCTAAAAAGGAAAAAAAACTTATCCTAAAAAAAAATTAATAAATCGAAAGAAAAAAAATGAACATCAAAGAGAAAAAGAAAAAGAAAGAAAAAAGAAATCAAAATGAGAAAGAAAAATACGTAAATGCATAAAAGAAAAAATATATTTTTGTTAAAAAAGAAAAAAATTACTATGTGCCAAATAGTGATATTAGAAGGGACCAAATATCTCATTTTCGAACCTATGAGAATTTTCATATATATTATGAGATCCGTTCCCAAATCATATACCGGGTGGATGATAAAGTGGCAGAACAGGACACAAACGGGGCCCACCATCCGACAGGTGTCGAGAGTGACTAGCTAAAGGCCATGCGAGTCGCATGTGATACCACATTGGCCATTGGGTTGTCCGAGGTTAGGACCGAGCCCATCCTAGACTCTGGATGGACTCGGTCCAGTCCGATTCTCACCTCGACAGCTGGGGGTCGGAAGCCCTAAGGGTTTTTCAACAGAATACAATAGAAAGCGACTCACAACTACAGACCCAGACAGAGCATTTAATGCGATCTTGAGTAGGTGTGCGCAGGGAGGAGGGTAAGCCGTCATGACAGAACGGCGATTTGACCAAATCTCACCCTCGAAAGACTCGAGCCATAGGAGATGGCGGAAACTAGGCTACAGCGGTGCAGGGGAGATCACAGTAATCTCGGCCCGTGACCTTCGGAAAAAGTCTTAATAAAACAGGTACTCGGTCCTGAGGTTGAGAACCAGGAGGTTCACAATTTCAGGACTATATATATATGAGCTATGGGTCCCTTTGAAAGGGGCATGTATGCATATAAAAAGAAATATTTAAAAGTTTATGAGTAAGAAATTAATATATACTCATATAGAACTAAATTCTTGCTACCCTGAATTAAAGAAAGACCACTGACTTAAGCATCGGAGAGTCTTTGTAGGTGGCCACCCCAGCCTCTCCGACCCCGCCTGAAGTTCAGAGTACTTTGGAATAGCAAGGACACATGGACAGTTGGAGGACACAGCATCAGCGGTTCAGAGACACGTGGACGGCTGGTGAGAAACCGATCCAACAGTTTGGAGCCGTTTGTGGGAAACGGTTGAGCGTGAGAAAAAGAGTAGGAGACTCACGATCGTGCTCTCCCCGAACAAAAGGCCATATAATGTCGGATGGCACCCTCGAGGATGACAACCAGGAGCACACGTCTAGACGCCGAAGGGAGCTTCCGAGAAGCACGATCATATCTGGAGCAAAAGCTAGATCAGATGCTCGCCATCCTGACGGAAGCAAACCGGAAGGCAGAGATGGCCCACGAAGCCGTCCTGGGTTTAAGGAACGAAGTCGCAGAAGTGTGCAGAGACAGTGCCCGCCTCGAAGGGCTGCCGGCAAGCGAAGCTAGGAGCCAGCGGAGAGAAGATTTTGACGAAGAGGTCTAACAAGAATTCGGAAGCCAACTGCGAGGGGAAGTTCCTGCCCCATCCGAATCACGGATGTAGGGGGCACGACAAAGCCAGACGAGACCCCTCCAAACCGGGGCGGCGATGGGCAGAAGACGCCATGGAAGCCCAGGAGGTATGCCTCCCGACTGAAAGCAAGAAATGATGGCGGAGTTGAGTAAGAGACTCGGGGCCCGTCACAGCCAGACCCCAGACGATCTGGCAGAGCAAACTGTGTGAGGGATCAACCGGACGGCCTTCGCTAACTTGATCCAGATGGAGCCCAGGCCGAGAGACTTCACGACCCTGACCTTCAAGCTGTTCGAGGGGAAAATTGACCCCCTCGATCATATATACCACTTTCAACAGAAGATAGCCTTGGAAACCAGGGACGAGGTTGTGACCTGTAAAGTCTTCTCTATGACCCTGGCGGGACCAACCCTGCTATGGTTCAGATAGCTCCTGGAGAAATCCATAAACGGGTTTGAAGATTTCTGCAAATTTTTCCTAAAGCAGTACGCGGGTGCCCGGAGACAGCAAAAAATCATGCGAGACCTTGACCGGTTAGAGCAGGCTGCAGATGAGTCCCCCAGAGAGTACCTGTTGCGTTTCCTGGAGATGATGTCCCCAGTTCATAACACCGACTCGGTCCAAGCCGCAGGCTCGTTCGTCAGGAACCTGTAGCCAGGATCAATTTTATCGGATCATCTCCTTTTAAATCTTCCGTACGATATGGCGGACGTCCAGGTGAAATCGAAAAGGGTATTCAGGGTGCTGAAAAGCTACGAGAAGGCGCCCAAGACCTCCGCTGTGATAATAACGTCACCGGTACAAACCCTGGCCCCTCAAGGGGTGAAGAGACCCTCCCCGGACCAAGGGCTGACTCCGAAAAAGGAAGCCCCCATTCGAGGCAGTCAGGAAGGTGGCAAGAGGAGGAAGACATCCCCTGACCCTCTATCGAAGTATGAGCTTAACACGCCGATCGACATGATCTACCTCCAAAACAGGGACATGGGCATTTTCAAAGACCCACCCAAATCTGGCGTCCCTGAGCACATGAAGAACAGGAACAGGTACTGCTAATTTTACAAAGACCACGGGCACGACATCGTCCACTACCGCAACCTTTACGCACAGGTCATGATGGGCCATTCCGTCAGGAGAGCAGACCCAGGCCTTCGGGTCAGGAGAACAGACCCTGAGATAGTGCCAACCATCGTGGGCAGGCCAGAGTTGACCCAGGATTAAGAAGAGAAGGAAAAATGCCTCAAAAAGGTTGAAGAAAGGGTGAAGCGCCTGAGGAGGATGGGCCATTCCGTCAACCATTTGATGATGGGAGAAAGCCACGCTTCTGCTGCCCCCATCACTTTCATCAAGCAAGATTTGACCACGGTAAGCCTGCTTTACGATGACCCATTGGTGATTAAACTGCAGATCGGTTCCGCATTGGTCGGAAGGGTCCTGGTCGACGGTGGAAGCAGCGTCGATATCCTGTTCCTTAGCACATTCGAGAATATGGACCTGGATCGAAGCGCACTTAGGCCAACCTATCAGCCGCTGTTCGCCTTCGACAGCACTAAGGTCAGCCCCTTGGGCATCGTGACCCTGAAGGTCTGCGCTGCTGAGAGATGCTTGGACGTGGACTTCGCCATCATTGACTGCCAGTCCTCTTTCAACATCATCATGGTAAGGGGATTGATCCAGGCCATGCACGGGGTCGCTTCCACCCTCCACCAAGTCTTAAGATGGCTATCAAAGGATGATACCTATACGAAAGACATCAAGGGAGACTAGGCCTCCGCAAGAAAATGCTTTTCAACTGCCCTGAGGGGAGCTGACGCGAGTGCAAGTGCCTCGACCAGGGATGAATAGCAATCAAAGGACCGCCTGCCAGTGTACATGAAGCGAATCGAAGAAGAGTCGAATGGTCCGGAATCCACGATCAAGGAGCTGGTAGCGGTCCCTTTGAAAGAGGCAGAACCAGCGAAGGTGGTTCTAATCGGGGCCTTATTGCCCGAGGAGCAAAAGAACGAGATGTTGGGATTCCTGAAGCAGAACGAGGATGTCTTCGCGTGATCCCACGACGACATACCCCGGATAGACCGCGCACACACCTACCACCGGCTGAATATAGACCCCAATTTTCCTTCAGTCAGGCAGAATCCTAGAAGGTTCGCACCAGAGAAAAATAGGGCGATCAACAAGGAGGTGGAGAAGCTGCTGGAGAACGGTCTGATCAGGGAATGCGTGTACCCGTGTTAGGTCTCCAACCCAGTGGTGGTGAAAAGAAAAATGGTGATGACTGTATTTGCATAGACTTTACCAACCTGAACAAGGCCTGCCCGAAAGATAGCTTCCCTCTGCCAAGAATCGAACAAATGGTAGATGCGACGGCGGGATTTGACAGAATGAGCTTTTTGGATGCTTACTCTGGGTACAACTAGATCCTCCTGTACACGGAAGATCAGATCCACACGGCTTTTATCACGGAGTGTGGTCTGTACTGCTACAGACATATGCCATTTGGCTTGAAGAACGCGGGGGCAACCTACCAAAGGTTCATGAACAAGATGTTTGCCGGGCTACTAGGGAAGACTATGGAGGTCTATATTGATGACATGGTCGTGAAGAGTAGAGAAGATTTAGACCATCTGAGACACCTAGACGAATGTTTTCAGATTCTGAAGTAATATTGGATGCGTCTGAATCCCAAGAAATGCACGTTTGGGGGGTCCTCTAGTCAGTTCCTGGGGCATATCGTGAGTAAGAGGGGTATTGAGGCAAACCCGACCCAACTGACCTCGATCGTAAATATGCAGAGGCCCTTGACCATTCGGGAGGTCCAACGCCTGGCCGGGAAGATAGCCACTCTCAGCCGATTCGTCTCCAAGATGTCCGACCGATGCAAGCTTTTCTTCCAATGCTTGAAGAAAAGGTTTACTGTCGTCTGAGGGGAGGAACAGGACAGGTCACTGACAGATCTCAAGCTATATTTGAGTCATCCACCTATCCTGGCTTCCTCAGTAGAGGGGGAGCACCTGTATGCCTATTTAGCAATATTCGAAGTAGTGATCAGCGCCGTACTATTCATCGAGAAAGATGGCAAACAGAAACTAGTGTTTTATATAAGCCGCATGCTCCTGGATGCCGAGACGCGATATAGTGTGGCAGAAAAGCTGGTCCTCTCTCTGGTCAACGATCAAAAGAAACTCCGGCAGTACTTTGAGGCACAATCGGTCACAGTGTATACAGATTTCCCCATCCAGCAAATTTTGGCCAAGCTAGACCTATCGGGACGACTGACCAAGTGGGCCATTGAGCTGGGGATATACGACATCGAATATTGGCCTCGGGCGGCGAAGAAAGGACAAGTCATGACGGATTTCCTAGTGGAAATCGAATCATTCGGCGAGCTACACGACCCGTTTCAGATGTCTCAACTTCGACCCCCTTCAGCCTGGACGCTCTACACCGACGGATCCACGAATGCCTCAGGGTCATGTATCGGGATAGTCCTGCAGACCCCAACGGGTCTCAGAGTTGAGAAGGCATTGAGGCTCGACTTCCAGGCGACTAATAATGAGGCAGAGTACGAGGCACTGCTGCAAGGCCTTGAGCTGGCTCTGCACTTCGGAGTGGAGAATATCGCAACAAAGACTGACTCACAGTTGATCGCGGGTCAGGTCAGGGGAAATTTTGAAGTAAAAGAACTGAGGTTGCACAGGTACTTCTCCAAGGTAATGGGGGCAAAACCTCACTTTAGCAATTTCGATATTGAACCGATTCCCAGGGAGATGAACTAGAGGGCTGACGAGCTAGCTAAGAGTGCGTCAATCGAGGGTATGGCCGGAAGTGCAGAAGTTCTCCTAGAAGGTGAGAACATGGAGGACCCCCCACAGACTCCCGCACGCCATGTGTTTGCAACCGGAACTGCTGACGAAAGGTGGATGAAACCCATCACCCAGTATTTGACGTTAGGGAACCTGTCCGCGAACTCCCGAGAAGCAAGGTCAGTCAAATTGAAGGCTGCCAGGTACTCGATGGTGGAGGAACAACTATACAAGAGATCGACAATGGCTCAGATGCTGCGGTACATAGGTCCCGTCGAAGTGCAAAAACTGATGAAGGAAATCCACGAGGGAGTATGCGACAACCACTCTGGTGGATGCAACCTCGCCCACAAGGCTCTAACGGCCGGATACATTCGTCAAGAAATGTGATAAGTGCCAGAGGTTCACCTCAATGAAACGCCAGCCCGCGGAGGTACTTCATTCGAACATAACTCCTTTGCCGTTTGCAAAATAGGGTTTGGACATCGTCGGAGATCTCCCCAGAAGTCCAGGGGGAAGGAGGTACATCCTGCTGGCCGTGGATTACTTCACCAAATAGGTAGAGATTGAAGCCTATGCGACCGTTAGTAAGGCAGACACGATTAACTTAATCTGGAAGAACATAATCTGCGGGATATCAAAAGAGATACACACCGATCATGGCACACAGTTCCAAAATGCTAAGCTCAAGGAGTTGTGCGAGCTATATGATATAAGGCTCAGTTTCTCTTCTGTGAACTACCCTCAGGGAAACGGTCAAGCAGAGGCAACAAACAAAGCTATATTCAGCAATATCAAAAAGAACTTGTAGGAGGCTAAGGGCAAGTGGTTAGAAGAGCTGCCGGCCGTTGTGTGGGCCCATCGAACCATGGAGCGGAGGTCGACTGGAAGAACGCCATTCGCCATGGTCTACAGATCAGAGGCTGTGATCCCGACCAAGGTTGGCCTCCTGACCCTCCGCTCCGAAGTGGTAAGAGATGCCCCCTTAAACGAACGCCAGCTAAGCCACAACATAGACCTCCTGGAAGAAACGAGCAACAGCGTGGCCTTCGAATTCTCTGTTCTCCCAGCCAGACTTGTAACTTTCCACAGAAAGGACATCCACCTACCTCTGGTACCTCGTTTTCAACTTCTCCGTGTCCGCCAGCTTATCCCTCAGCGCTGCCAGCCTTAGCTCCGCTTGCTGCTGTGATAAGTCGACCAAAAAAGTGTTAATGTCGGCAAGGTCCTCACCATGTTTGTGAGATGTCTCTACATGAGCCCCCATTAGATTTTTGTGATCTAAGTAGAGATGTCGATTTATCTCGTTGGACTAATCAAGTCTGCATTGCAGGGAGTGGGCCTCTAGGTTGGCTTTCACCTCGACTTTCCTCGCTTTTTTGGCATCATCGACAGCCCTGTCACGAGCGATGAAAGCCAGTCCCATCTCTACCCCTGCGCTTTACAGTTCTTGCTCCTTGACCCTGAGCTTGTTTTGAGCTAGTCTAGTGGCCTTAGATTGAGCAAGCTTGTCAGCCTCCGCCTCAGCCAGTCTCGCAGCCAGCTCCTCACGCCTTGTCCTCTTGACACTCAGAGCGTGAGCCACCGCGTTGCTGACCCTCGCCTCATCGAGGCTCTGATATAAATTGAAGTCAGTCCTCAACTCGGCAAGGGCGGCCTCGCTGTGGTCGGCCAGTGCAGAGCCGGAGTTCAGCTCCTCAGTCAAATCCTTGACACAAGAGGAATAGAAAGACCGGATGGCGGCCAGCTACAAGTTAAACGAAAAAAGGGGGGTCAGCTGCAAGGAATAGAAAGACCGGATGACACAAGGATGCTGAGAAACGTAGAGGCAACCGAATGAACTAAACCTGCGCGAAGGTACGGTTGGTGACAAGGTCGACGTTATCCAAAGAGAGTGCCTCCAGCTTCAGCTCCGCGGCTGGACCCTCTCTTTGGGCATTGCCCGCGCCTGAGGAACGCGGCTCCGCCCCGCTAACCGTGAGGACACCCTCTCCCCCAGCTGGGCATGCCTCCGAAGTAGCGATGGCAGGGACGAAGGAAAGCTTGATGTCGCCAAGCGTGCAGCCGGCAGTGGCAGGGGGCAGCACATCGTCGACAGAAGATGCCACGGTAGCCCCCGCTATGTCAGCAATTTCGGTTGCCGTGCCCCTTGGAGCATCGCCCAAGTGTGATTTTTCGGTCTTATCTTGACCATTCCCTTCCGACAGACCACTGCGCGTAGACCTTTTTCTCCTCAAGAGAGTCAGCGTGGGCCCTGTCATCATCGCTGTCAGAAGAAGGGGCGACCCTTCCCCTCTTCTCCACCGGGCCCTCTATTTCTTTGGATGAGCTGGCCTCGTGGCGCCGCTTTATTGGGACCAGAGGTGGGGAAAATAGCCGAGATTTCAACCTCAGAGCCCCCCCACTGAGCTCGGCGATCTCCCCACCGAGGCGAGCTGCACTCGACCTCGCGCTCGTTTTCAAACCAGAGTCGGGGGAGGAAGAGGTTGGTGCAGCAGAACCCTGGGTAGACTCAGGGGTATCCCCTTGCCATGTACGGCCCATGTAGCCAGCGTCTCCCTAGACAGAGGTCCGCTTGCTCTGGAACGGGGGACCACGGGCACTTTATCCTCTAAACGCACCATGAGATGACGACCGGTGGTTGCCTTGGGGCGAGCCTTATGCCCAGCAGTACCCCCCTTGACGGGGGAGGGGTCTGCCGATGGGCCCGTCTCAGAACCTGTAAAAAACATGCAATATGTTTAGATCACGGTCATAACCCGATCGATAAAGCTCAAGGATACGGAAATGAACCCACCTCTAGCCCTCTTAGAGGCGGCGGACTCTTCCCTATGGAGCCTGATGCACTCTTCGGCCACGAACCTCACAGTCTCTTCGAGTTTGTGGCTAGTCGGTGCCACCAGGTCATTAGAGCCTGCCAACTAGCTTGAAGCCGTAACCTGACGACCCACCATGGTGATGCGGTCGTGCTTGTCCCAACAAAATCGGTTCAAGGTAGAGGCATCAAGTCGGCTCCGCAGGTGCTTCGTGATAACCCAGGTGTCTAGGGGAAAGGGAAGGTGTAAGACCATCTTGGGCATCATATTCATCACCAGGGGGTTGAGGATGGCCTGGATGTGTCGGCAGTCTCCAGGAGATCCGAAGATGACGATCTCTTCCAAGCCTTTGAGCCGCCCCGCCGACAAATGCGGCTCGAACTTATTTTCTTCTGCAGAGGCTGCACAAGACAAAATAACGTGACCAATAACAGATGAGGAGAATGCAGACCAAAAAATCACGACCTAGCACTTACTCTGCAGGAAAACTGAGGGAATTTGGAAGTGCTCTCTATTCACCCAAGGGGAGCACCACGCCCCTCCAACAGTGTATAGCCTAAAGTGAGAGTCCCATTGCTTGTCTGACCTCGGCAAGCTCCAGAAAATATGACATCCCGAGAGCGGTTGGAGGTAAAAGGTGGGGAAGGAACTCTTTTTGGGGATGAGGGTGAGTTTGTAAGCATAAAAGACCACGTTTAGGTCGATATGCAGCTTACAGAGAACTGACAGGGTGGAAAGCCCCATCAGAATCATGACCCCGTTTGCATTTAACTGCATCGGGTGGATCCCCGTCAAAGCGAAGAATTGGTGGATCAGAGGAGGAAGAGGGAATCGTAGCCATTCTAGATGTTTTCTGTCCAAAATAATAGAGCGTTCAGGGGCAGAGGGATGAAGATACCAATCTGCGGGGCACTCGACTTTTTGCAGCGTCACTCCACCGGGGAGGTAGAGCTGTCTCCTCAGTGAATCCAACTTCGAATCCATGATGGGGTGCAATTCCTGATCTTGATTCGAGGCCATCGTTCTGGATACGATCGAAAGAGCAAAAGTTTCTAGAAAGGGGAGAAGTCGGAAACCCTAAGATTTTACGAGTTTGGAACAATTGAAGATTTTAGTAAAGTAGCAAATGAGTGTAAATGCGGCTTTTATAGAGGGGGAACCGATGAGTTTTTCTGGAAAAAGGGAGAGCAAGGGAGACCGAACAGTCAGAACTTCAAAATTCAAAAAAATTTTATGACATGGGATGGCGTGCCTCCGCGTCGGCGAGGGGGAGCCATGTGTATCCCTTAAATTGGAAGAACGGAGAAACGATTTCCCTACTTGATGGATACGAATCCATCATATAGGGAAATGGGGGTAGTTGTGGGACCTGTTCCCAAATCATAAACCACGTGGACGATTAAGTGGCAGAACAGGTCATAAACGGGGCCCACCATCCGACAGGTGTCGAGAGTGACTAGCTAAAAGCCACGCGAGTCGCATGTGATACCACATCGGCCATTAGGCTGTCCGAGGTTAAGACCGAGCCCATCCCAGACCCTGGATGGACTCAGCCCAGTCCGATTCTCACCTCGACAGCTGGGGGTCGGAAGCCCCAAGGGTCTTCCAACAGAATATAATGGAAAGCAACTCACAACTCCAGACCCATATAGAGTATTTAATGCAATCTTGAGTAGGTGTGCACAGGGGGGGGGCAAGCCGTCCTGACAGAATGACGATTTGACCAAATCTCGCCCCTGACAGACTCGAGCCATAGGAGACGACGGAAACTAGGCTACAGCGGTGCAGGGGAGATCACGATAATCTCGGCCCGTGACCTTCGGAAATGTCTTGATGAAATAGGTACCGGTCCTGAGGTTGAGAACCAGGAGATTCACAATTTCAGGACCATATATATATGAGCTATGCGTCTCTTTGAAAGAGGCATGTACGCATATAAAAAGAAATATTTAAAAGTTTATGAGCAAGAAACAAAGATATACTCATATAGAACTAAATCCTTGCTACCCTGAATCAAAGAAAGACCACTAACTTAAGTATGGAGAGTCTTTGCAGGTGGCCACTCCCCCCTCTCCGACCCTGCCTGAAGTTCAGAGCACTTTGGAATAGCAATGACACGTGGACAATTGGAGGACACAACATCAGCGGTTCAGAGACACGTGGACGGCTGGTGAGAAACCGATCCAACATATATATATATATATATACATATAAACATATATATATATATAGGCACTAATTTAGTAGGATTTTTTATAACTATTTATACTATTTATAGGTATTATTTTGCTAAATTAAAATTCATCACACACGTCTTAATATGTATTTATTTTTACTTTTTTTTCTAACTAATCAAATCATAGTACCCATTAGATAATAATCTAATTACTATAAAAAAATACCGTTAAATATGTTAAAAAAATACCTACTGGATTATGGTCTATATATATATAGGTGCTTCTTCAATGAGTCTTTGCATTATTTACCAATACTCTAATATAAATCATTTAATTTTGATCTAATAGCTATAATGAATTGAATAGTTTTACCACAACATTTATTCTAATGCTTATATAAGTTATTTATTATTTAAATACTGGGCAACCTATTTGTTACATGATGATTTGGGCTTTATGTAAAAACTCACATGATTTTTATATAATAGTGAGCCCACTCCTTAATAATACTAATCTACCTCTCTCTTCTTTTCTTCTTTCTTTACTTAAGCCCAGAACCCATCAACCCCTCCAGCCGAGCTTCGGCTCCACCACTGTCGTCCACCCTCCGGTCATTGACAGGTTGTGCCACCAATTCCAGAAGAACCACGCGGCTGCCATAAAGCTCCAGCTGCCAGAACACCTAATTCGATGGAAAAATACGAAAATGCTGGTAGAAAGATTTTGATGCCGATGCCCATTCTGGTGACGTCAAGCCCCGATTTTAGGCTTCCCAAACTCATCTCGATGTAAGCTTTCTAATGGTATATATAGCTTAACTCAAAACTGCTCAAATTAGATTTTTTCATTGTTGACAATTTTAAGCCTTTAAGTTTTAGAAGTTAATTTTTTTAATTCGACTATTAAATGGTAAAATTAATATCATATTTTATGTTGTACTCGTGAAAATATGAAAAATAAGATACATATTAACTATGTTTGGTGACAGACACAAAAAATGAGATCGGATGACTCTAATTTCACCTCGTTTTGCATACCACGGGGTCTGGATTCCCCCTATGTCTGAATTAGTCAAACTATATGTTTAACCTAGCTAATTTGGATACTAAGAATTCAGTGATGAAGTGTGTTTCCCAACTTGAAGCTCTGTTAGAAAAATAATATTTCAAAGCGAACGATTAAGGGTTCGAAAACAACCCCCAACCCTCCAAATAATCACCAAACAACACTAAATACACTTCGTAGCATTGTAGTGTGTTCTAGTTACTCATTGAGGTAGGAGTTCGATTATTTGATTCTAAAATTGGTTTAATTATTCACATATTTTAAATAAATATAGAATTTCATAAAATATTTTGTAAAATTGTGTTTTCATATGGATTTGAACCTAATTTGATTTAAACTGTCTGTGAGTCACATCACACTGGTTGGTGTACCATATATCTTGTTTGGGAGCTGTTTTCTATAGAAATTGGATTCTATTGGTTTGATAAAAATGGTTGTTATGCTGTCTAAATTTTTATAAAATTCAGATTGAATGAGAATTTAGTTTTGAGAATTAAACTTAGTTAATTAAAAATACTGCATGATTTGTTTTATGATTTTATGGGAAAAAATAGTACATATTTTAATTCATGTCATTCCTATAACATTGCATATATTATTGTACTTATGCAGCTAATAGACTTACAGTACCCCTTCAAGGTGCTCAGTCTTATAGTATCTTATGGGGTACTTAGACTATATTTCATACTCACGGTTACCAACTTAGGTGGCTCACACTATATTACACATTTGTAGTCACTCATTTGGATGGCTCAGACCATATTGCATACTTACTGTCACTAATTTAGGTGACTGAAATATGTCATTGACTGTAATGCTTGTTATGTGCTTGATTTGAATAATATGTACTTATTTTAAGATGGTGTTTTATAATGATTTAGAATATTTGAGCCTTTGGACGATGGTTTTAATTGGATTTCAGAAAAACTGTTTGAGTATTTTATTGATCATCCAAGACTTTAGAAGTAAGTATTTTATTCTAGTTAAAAACTTGTAATTGAATCTCTACTGAGCATTAACGTGCTCATTCCCATACTTCCTTCTAGTTTCAGATATTGAATTTTTTGAGGTAGTTATCATGGGGGCTTGACAACTATGTTTGGTATATGCTTGCAGTTTCGTACCTCTTGCTTTGTTGGTTTCTACTCTATGTCTCTTTTCCTTTCCTATGTCAAATTGTTTAGCCAAGATTAGTGTATTTACTAAGTAAATGTATGAAAATATTTTTGTCACTAAATTGATTACTTGGAACTACAAATGATTTTAAGTAATCCATTTTGGATATTGGATTAAAAATTTTAATTAAACTTATGTTACCACAATTTATGATCTATTAATAAGTTTTCAAATGAATCAACTAGAAAATTTCTTAAATTTTAATGGACATTTTTTTCAATAACTGAAACTATAGAGACGTTTCTTGGTTATAAAATTTACTTACTTTTGAGGACTAAAATTAAAATTCTAAGTACTTGATTTTTTAGAATTTTAGAAACTCAATATTTCTTTCTGTATTTACATAAAATTACTAAAAGTCACAGTTTTGGATTTCTGATTGTGACACTTTTTTCTTAAATCTCATTCCATTAGTTTATTCTCTCATCTCATTTCCATTCCTTTGTTTTAATTATTTTTTTCTTTTATTTTATATCTCAGGAGAAATGGAACACTATTGGCGAGCAGTGTGGTTTGTAGATAACAAGAATTTGTGAGTATCATTTACTGAATTATCTACCATTTGTGTGAAAGTTGTGTAAGGTCTTAACTAGAAGTTGAGAACTAGAGTGGATAATCACATACATTTAGTATAGGAGCCACTCTTTTTTTCTTTTTTCTTTTTTTCTCTCTCTCTACCTCCTTTCTAAACGCACCTTTGTAATATTTTAAAATTTCTTTTCACACACTTTATAATTTTATGTTATGTATAAAAATACCCATTGTTAAATATTTTTCTAAATATTTATTTTTCCACTCTATAATACTTTATAATAAATTAGTTTTAAGATTTTTCTGCTTTTAGAAATTACAAGAATAGTATAAATTAAGAAAACAAATGATTTTTTTTTAATCTTACAACTACACAACTTGTTGGTTCCTAAACCTAAAAAAAAACTCTTAAACAATAGTTCTCTCACCCGAAAAAAAGTTGGTTCTCAAACTAAAAAGATGAAAAAATTATACAAAAAAAAATACCACAATTGGTTCTCAGACTTCTAAAAAAAATTTATAAGAAAGAGATCTAGAACGAATAGTTCCTACCCCCCTCTTCCTTGCTCCGTCCCCTCTCCTCCCCTCCCCCCCCCAAAAAAAATAAGAATCAACAAAAAAATCTTTAAAATAAAAATATAAAATCTTGATTTTTTTTTTTTAAATGAGCAAAGTATCGTACATTTACCATATGTAATTTGAGGATGTGCTAAGAGATAAGAGTTTTAATTGCTTAATACTATATATGGATATTCATGTTAATTCATAAGAGAATATTTTTGTAAATAATTAACTAATTAAAAGGGGGTGGGAGAAGAAAAAAAAAGGGGTAGCAATAAAGCCACCCTTTGTATAATTGTATTGTTAGTACATAATTGTTGATTATTAGTGTAAAAAGCCGGATTTTGGGAGGGTATTTTGGACATTTTATCAATTTTCTGGATATAATAATGGGAGGATTAATTTGTTAAAAATTTGTGCAAAAGTATTAAATTGCAAACTTTGGGGGACAGAATTGATAGAGATTTGAAAATTTGGGGACTTATGTGCAATTTTTAAATTACATTGCCCCATAAAATAGAGCCACGTGCCATGTCCTTTCTCTCTCTCTCTCTCTCTCTCTCTCCCAGCCTGATGCTCTCTCTCTCGTCTCTCTCTGTCTCTCGGCCGCGCACCAATGAAGGGGAGTCGCCCCGCCTCCAGCCAACGCCAAGCTGTAGGGACTGCTGGCAAACCTCACTAGCACCGCGCCGAGCTCGCCGCCGACCCCCAGGAGCTGCCGGAAAGGCCGCCATTGCCGAAGAAGACAAAGTGAGCATTTCGGATTTTTGGCCGCCGATGACGATTCCGACCTCTGTTCGACCTCAAAATGGACCCGTTGGATTCATCTCGTCAAGAGAAAGCTCAATATATATATACATATATATTTATATATATATATATCTTAACCCTATACTGTCCGAATCAAAAGTTGCCATTTTTGGATATTTTGAGTTTAAGTTTGACTTATTGATCCGGTTGTTGGATTGAATTTTTGTTATCATTTTTGGATTGTACTCGGAAAATGAGGAAGTTTGATATATATATTGCGTATGTTTGGTGACTGGCATGAAAATCGAGATTGGACGGTCGAGATTTGTCCCGTTTTGCGTGCCACCGGCCTGGTATGGGCCTGGACCCCAATTGGACAAGTTATATGTCTAACTTAGCTATTTTGGGTGCTTGAAATTCAGTGAAGAGGTCCGTTTGTGGATTGAAGCTCCATTGAGAAGTTGATTTTTCGCAAGAGGACGATCGAATGCTTTGAATTGGTTCTCGACCCTCCGGACGATCGTCAATGACCCCTTGAGGATTTGATAGCATGATATCACTATTCGAGCGAGATAGGGACTCAATTGCCTCTGTTTTATATCGTTTTCGATTAAAACTTATTTTCTGCAACATATGAGAACAAATATGATTTTTGGTTTTATTGAACATATGTAATGGATTGTGATGGTATGATATACATATATATACTGTATTGCTCTGGGGATTTTTCTGAGTGCAGATTATTTTTGAGTATATCAAAAATAGGGCCGTTGTGCTACCTGTTTCCCTATAAAAACTAACATGCTTATTTTATTGAAAACTCCGAGCATGATTATTTTCACATTTCAGTTCTGTATTGTACGTGTCATAGGATCATACATGAGCACCGTGTTAGCATCGTGGGTTTACAGTATGGCGCTGTATGTCCCACCGTCAGTGTAGAGTCCGCAAACCCGCGTGGGGTTCTATTACTTCTGATTACCTCCCCATTTGGCATGCGTAGGCAATTTGGTTGCCTCTCTAGGTTTGGTAAGCAACACATGGGTGTCCCTTTTCGAGTATGGGCTTAGGTGTCAGGCAGGCTGTTAGGCATACTTAATGCCATCATCCTGGGTTTCCACAGATGAGAGGATGAGAGCTCATGGGTATAGGTTGATTTGTGTCATGTGCATATGAATTGAATGATTTTGATTACACTGCTTTATTTCGGTTTGGATTATATGTATATGTATGTTTTAGACTAAACTAATCATGCATGAACTTTCCATCACTAAAATATTTTTGACTGAGGTAATTATTTTTCCTACTAGGTATTTTATGCTCACCTCTCCCTCCCTTCCTCAGGTAGTGTCCAGTGCGACTTAGGAAATCAAAAGGAGTAAGAGGTCATCTTGACTGTAGTTCGTTATCTTGATAATGCTCGGAGTATAAAGTCATGGTATTCGGATTGTTTGGGTTTTGTTTAGCATTGAACCAAGATTACTACATTCTATCCTTGTCTGTGAACTTACGTATGTCATTTTGGTATTTGATTTTTGACGTGGATGATGATGATACTTAGACTTATATTTGGTTTATGTTTTTCTTTTCGGTATTTATTCGATCTATGTTTATTGGTGTATACGACTGTGGGAGTGATTCACGGGATGAAATTCTAATTATTTTATTTAAATAGACTGTTTTATAAAATTAGAATTTTTTACACTTTTCAAATAAATCAAAGAATTTCCCATTTTTGTGAAATTCTCCTTCTGTTACTAGCCTGGATTTTGGGTTGTGAGAATTAATCCTTTAGAAACATCTGCATGACCTTAGTATTTTTATTTTTGGGCAAAGCTAAACGGTACGGAGAAATTTTATTGAAAAAAAGGAAAAGGGTAACACCTAGAAAAAGTGCAACATAACCTTAGTCTGACTCTTATCTGTTACGTGATTTTTTTTTTTTTTTTTCACTATGCTATCCCACTGTTAAACTTTGGGACCATATGTCCCCTTTTTCACCAGACCACAAGTCTTTTATTTGCACATTTTATATAGATTTTTTTTTTTTTTTTTTTTTTGGGTATAAGATAAAAAGGAAGAAAGAGGGCATCTAGTGGGAAATTTCCCCGAGTATTAGTGCATGGAGGCTTCAACCTCGTTACCAGGAATCTGAGGAGCTCACAAAGTGTTCAAGGGAGAAGCACTGGAAGGAACTTAATCCCACGCTTAATTTGTCCGTATCCGAATACCCACGACTACTAAGCCAAAACTCATTACTGTACTATGCCGCCACCCCACTTGATAGTACGAATTTATATGTATTTGCCAAACTGCGTGCATCATCTTAATTAAATAAACCGCTGGCACAATTCTCAATTGGCATGCATGTAATTGAAAATATCTTAAATAAAATTAGGATTGCAATTAAATAAACATCACTTGCATGATGTTAGGTGATAAAGTTTAAGTGAGTTGACTTATTAATTGTTGACTTTGAAAAAGAAAATAGTAATAAAAGTAAATAAAAGAAAGAAAGAAGAAGTCCTGTATCTTCGAGGCTAAAGAGATCGGGTAGTGGACTTTTCATCATAGAATACATGTACAAACCAGCGTCAACATAGCTCGGGCGCTAGCCATTGTTGAATCGGTAGTCTTCGTCTTCCTGCCTTATATTTCTAATTACCTTTCTACACAAAATAATTAAAGCTAGCTAGGACCAAAACTAGTCTCTTCATGCATCTAATTGTCCAGTCTAAACTCCCAAACCCAACTAAGTAAATTTCATTAAAATGGCCCCTTGCAAGTGTAAGTCGATGATCATTAAAATGGACCCGTGCAAGTGTAAGTCGATGATCGTGATCGTGATCATGTTCATGTTAATCATGATAACAACATCATCAGCAACTGATCATGATCAACGGGCTTTGCCTGGCTGCTCCTCTCGATGTGGAGGTATAGACATTCCATATCCATTTGGCACCACCAAAGAGTGTTCCCTCAACAAAAACTTCCTCATCAAATGTACTAATAACTCCACTCCTATCTTAGGCAAAAACCTCGTTGTTACCAACATATCGATCCAAAACCATGAGATGACTATATTGTGGTCCGTCGCCCGAGATTGTTACAACGGTACTTCGGGTCAACAGGTATCCATAAATCGACCCACGATCAGAATACCCACCCTGACCATCTCAAGTTCCAAGAACAAGTTCACTGTCATTGGCTGCGATTCGTATGCCTATCTAAGGGGATACGACAACGGATCCGCGTACTCAATGGGGTGCATGTCAATCTGTAGTAGCAAGGACGACGTGCCAAACGACATGTCGTGCTCTGGCATCGGGTGTTGTCAGATTGACATACCGAAAGGGCTTAACAGAGCTAGAATATCGCCGCGAAGCTATAAAAACCACACTGATGTCATAGAATTTAACCCATGCACATATGCTTTTGTCGTTGAAGAAAGCCAGTTCAGTTTCTCCCCTGATTTTCTGGCCAATTATTCCGAAAAAATGCTTCCCTTGGTGGTTGAGTGGGCAATAGAGAAAAACGACACCTATTGCCATCACAGTCACGACATGTCGTTTTGTCCATGCAGTGGGCCGAACACTAGACACCAGGCCACATCCGATGACCTTCGGTTCAATTGCGTTTGTGCGCCGGGTTACCAAGGAAACCCATACCTCCCTGATGGTTGCTCAATAGGTATTTCTTTTGAAAAAATTGTATATATAGACAATATCATGTTAAACATTGTGTTTTTTTTCCCCCCTTATTGGTTAATATATACAAAATTATTTCATGTTGTACGAATCAAGTATATATATTTATATATATGTATAACTCTTATAATGATTTTGCAGATATCGATGAATGTTACTCAGATCTTGATAATTGCAGTGACGATGAATACTGTGAGAACACAATAGGGAGTTTTATTTGCAAGGAGCGCCACCGAGAATTACCTCTCGTCAAGATTATTATCGGTAGGTAATACACTATACACATATGATATATACACATCATTAAGACTAATGTTAACCGTGGCAACAACATTTTCGTCAGAATTTTTTTTTTTTTTTTTGAAGATTTTCATTGTTAAAGATAAACACACGCATAGTATAGAAAAGATGGCAAAATACTATGCATTTAGATGGATAATATTGGTACCCCAATTTACCGTTTGGAGGAAGGAAAATTCTTGGAAGAAATTAGGGCAGATGTCTGTTTTCACATTTTATTTGAGTAAATCTTCGTTTTTTTTTTCTTTTCATAGGTAAATAATTTAATATAACAATACCCTCAAAAGAAATTAATATAGCAATTTTTAAACTAAGTAAATCAGTATACAAAATATTTCAGTTTTATACTAGAAGTTTGATAAATCTACTACTAAGTATATAGTTTTTAAACATATAAAATTATTTTATATGCTAAACATATCAATTCTTATTTGAGATGTATTCCCTTACATATAGCACCCCCTCCCCCAAAAAAAAACTATTATATTATAATGAAGTTCAAAGTGGGTCATTTTATACGCGAGATTGAATTAAATTATTACGATGGATAATTTGAAAAAATATGAATTATGATTTATAATATGCTTAATATTATTCTATATTTGGTGTAATATTGAATTATGATTTATGAAATGTTTAATATTATTCTACATTTGGTGTAGTATTGAATTTTGTTAAAATTACTTTCTATAAAAAGTTTTTTATAAGGATGACTCACTAGCATTAAAAAGTGGAATGGTAGTGGACAGTTAAATAATAATAATCTCATACACTTGATGATTTTAGTTATCTTAGTTCACAGGGACTATTTTTGAGTATGAAATAATTTGTCTGGATCCTAAATTAGCATCGAATATAAGATTATAGAATTAAATATCCTTATCCCAATCCTAGCCTATGCACCAAACATGGCCAAAATCTCCACCCAAAACCAGGAGGAAATTAGATTGTTAGTCACTTTCAATGTTTCGCCTTGTTAGAAAAATGCCCCCAGAACCGTTCAT
>JXTB01000012.1:249100-267692 GCA_002914805.1 Parasponia andersonii
CGAAAGAGTTAAGTGCGACCTCCACCGCATAAGTTAGTACGACCTCCTCTGAACGAGTTAAGTGCGACCAAAATGAAAAGAAAACTAGACTAAGCTTCGTCAAACGGGTAACCTACAAAGAAAGGGAAACAAAAGTTTCTCTTTAAAAATCGACCAGTCATCTCATTTAAGTTATTACCCAGTTATATTGTTACTCAAATTATATTTTCTGATTATAGTTACCCATTCTCACAATTGGGAAATATTGAGCTATCCTCCGTCAACAATTGGCGCTAGAAGGAAGGCTATTCCAGCAGAAAAAAATTGTCAATTCCGCTTCTTTCAACAATGGCAAACACTAGAAACACTATCAGAAACACTGAAACTAGCCAAAATCATCTCCAAAGCACTGCTGCTGCGCAAGTAGATCCTGCTCAGGATCAACCTGCTGCGGCCGCGTCAGAAAATATTGTCTAAAGACAGGATCACATAGAGGTGGCACTGGTGAACCTTCAGCAAATCACTAGTCAAATTAATGACTCTCTACGACGACTTGCTGAGGGACAAATGGTGACTCTGTCGCTGTACGAACGTCCCAGAGAACGTCCTGCTCAACAACCTGAGAGAGGAATTCAGATCATGGAGATTGCATCTCCAAGGGAAAAGGCACGCAGACTTGCCTCTGGAATCTGGTACTGAAAGTTCGAGCACTGATCGTGATTGTGGACAACCTTCCCGGAGAGCGACCATCAGTCGTGATAATCTAGACAACAAGCAAAAACGTCAATCGAGGAGTGTCTTTGAAAGGATCAGTAGGGAATCTCGACAGAATCCTACAGACCTGAGACAACATCTGGATCAGCGATGTAGTCAGGAGTGATTCACATCGCATCACATCGATCAAAGTCAATCTCGTCACACTATTTCATTGGCATCCCTAAGGTCGCAACAGACCCTACCTAACCAACCCGCCTTATATCGTGACAACGATCAGAGGCCACTCCTACTACCAGTAAGAAAGAATGTTCTCCCTCTGAACGTCGATGTTCATAATCTGATGATTGCATTAGATGCACTTGCTGGCTGGGACAATGAGCTCGCTGATGGGTATCGCCAATCGCCATTCAGCGAGGAGGTTCGAGCTGCCGCCTTACCTGCTGGATTTAAACTTTCCATCATAAACACTTTTGATGGGAAAACTGATCCACAGGACTATATGGATCACTTCAGCGACCTGATGGAACTTCATCGTGTTGATGACCTCGCACGTTATAGATGCTTTGCTGTAATTCTCACAGGAGTGACGAAGAAGTGGTTATGAGGACTCAAGTCTGGTTCAATCTCGTCCTGGCAACAACTTCAAACTGCATTCTTGAGGCAATTCCAAGCCACAAAGAATTTTACTGTTCCACTGGTAAGTCTGTCTGCTATTCGGCAAGACCCGGAGGAAACTCTACGATCTTACCTAAATTATTTTACCTCAGAGTTGGCAAAGGTCAATAACCCGCCTGAGAGAGGAGTTTTAACTCTAATGACAGCTGTGGTACGACTAGAAACTAAACTCTGGGAAGAGTTACTAGAGCGAGAATGTAGAACCCTTGAAGACTTCTATCGAAGAGTTGGTCGACATCTAGGATGGAGTCTTCACGCGAAAACCTTTATAAGACGACAAAGGGAGGAGGAAAGGATGATGCTAAAGATGCGACCACAAACAACAACAATAATGATAAGAAGTTGAACAAAAGGAGTAATGAACAATCGACTGAGAAGCAGCCCAAACAGGAAAAACAGGAGATTCCAAGAGCTCCCATGAGGTTCAATAATTATACTGAATTGAACACACCTATAGTTCATATCTATGCGGTCACAAACCAACAGGAGCGTTATCGTCAACCGGAACCGATGAAAAGAGATAGAGCGAGGCGCGACCCCAACAAGTTTTGTCAGTATCACAATGACATTGGACACGATACCAATAACTGCTTTGTCCTGAAAGATGAGATCGAAAGATTAATTAAAGAAGGGCGGCTACGGCAGTACACTAAACAGAATAATGAAAGGCGAGAAGAAAACCGACAGCGACCTCCAGAAATTCAACGCGAGGTGCGAACTATTTTCGGAGGACCACACGTTGGTAGAGATTCCAATAAAGCGCAGGATAGGTATGCACGAGAAGCTTGACAACAGCCGTTGACCAACGTCATGCACCTTAAACAACGACTACGAAAGCTTCAGCGAGTACCGGATATGGATATTACCTTCACAGAACAAGACGCAAGGGAGGTCCATTACCCACATAATGATGCGTTGGTCATAAGGATCAATGGTGGAAGCACACAGTTATGGCGAGTATTGGTCGATAACGGAAGTGCTATTGACATCCTGTACTACGTCGTCTTTAAGAAGATGGGGTTGAACGAAAGCGACCTAAATCCCGCCGTCACTCCACTCTACGGATTCACTGGTAACAGCATAATGCCTATGGTCATGATTGAGTTAATGGTCAACGTTGGAACCTATCCTAGGGTTTCAACGGTAATGACCCAATTCTTGGCTGTAGATTTCCCCTTTGCATTCAATGCTGTACTAGGAAGACCAACACTGAGGGAACTTCGAGCTATTACTTCAATCTACCATCTCGCTATGAAATTCCCGACCCAATACGGGGTAAGCGAAGTGCGAGGAAACCAATATGATGCGCGNGTATCACAATGACATTGGACACGATACCAATAACTGCTTTGTCCTGAAAGATGAGATCGAAAGATTAATTAAAGAAGGGCGGCTACGGCAGTACACTAAACAGAATAATGAAAGGCGAGAAGAAAACCGACAGCGACCTCCAGAAATTCAACGCGAGGTGCGAACTATTTTCGAAGGACCACACGTTGGTAGAGATTCCAATAGAGCGCAGGATAGGTACGCACGAGAAGCTTGACAACAGCCGTTGACCAATGTCATGCACCTTAAACAACGACTACGAAAGCTTCAGCGAGTACCGGATATGGATATTACCTTCACAGAACAAGACGCGAGGGAGGTCCATTACCCACATAATGATGCGTTGGTCATAAGGATCAATTGTGGAAGCACGCAGTTATGGCGAGTATTGGTCGATAACGGAAGTGCTATTGACATCCTGTACTACGTCGTCTTTAAGAAGATGGGGTTGAATGAAAGCGACCTAAATCCCGCCATCACTCCACTCTACGGATTCACTGGTAACAGCATAATGCCTATGGTCATGATTGAGTTAATGGTCAACGTTGGAACCTATCCTAGGGTTTTAAAGGTAATGACCCAATTCTTGGTTGTAGATTTCCCCTTTGCATTCAATGCTGTACTGGGAAGACCAACACTGAGGGAACTTCGAGCTATTACTTCAATCTACCATCTCGCTATGAAATTCCCGACCCAATACGGGGTAAGCGAAGTGCGAGGAAACCAATATGATGCGCGAACTTGTTACAAAAACTCTTTAAAGCTCGCAGCAAAAGATGCGACACCTCGCACAATGATGGTTCAGCTACCAAGAGAAGCGTCAGGCGAAACGTCAGTCGAAGTGTCAGGCAAAACGTCAGTCGAACTATCAGTCGAAGCGTCAGGCAAAACGTCAATCGAAACGACAAGCGAAGACCTAGACCCTCGAGAAATCGATGGAGAGGTCAAAACTAGACCCATTGAAGACTTAGAGGATTTGTCATTTGACAGTCCTCCAAGATTTTAAAGATTGGGGCGAAACTTCAAGAACCTGTGCGAGCTTCATTAGTCACTTTTCTGAAATCTAACTTGGATGTCTTCGCATGGTAACATTCGGACATGATGGGGATCGATCTGAATATCATATGTCATCATCTTAACATAGATCCGACAAAGAAGCCTGTACGGTAGAAGAGAAGAGCTATGAATCCAGAGCGCTACGTCGCGTTGAAAGAAGAGGTAGAGAAGTTGTTCGAAATTGGATTTATCAGGGAATCTTTTTACCCAAACTAGCTTGCTAACCCGATTTCGGTAAAGAAACCCAACGGGAAGTAGAGAACATGCATCGATTTCACCGATCTCAATAAAGCATGCCCGAAGGACAGCTTTCCCCTTCCAAGAATCGACCAGCTTGTAGATACGACGTCGGGGCATGAACTCTTAAGTTTCATGGACGCATATTCTGGATACAATCAAATTCCTATGTACGAGCTAGATGAGGAGCATACCTCATTCATCACTGATCGACGATTATACTGTTACAAGAAAATGCCCTTCTGACTCGTCAACGCAGGAGAAACCTACCAGCGTCTTGTCAACATGATGTTTGTAAAACAAATTGGCAAGACAATAGAGGTATATGTTGACGACATATTGGTGAAGTCGAAGAAAGCCGAAGATCACATCAAGCATCTTGATGAGATGTTCAAAATTCTCNATTGAAGCTAACCCTCAGAAGATACAAGCGCTGATTGATATGCAATCTCCTCGCAAACCCAAAGATGTGCAGAGCCTAGCAGGAAGAATGGCCGCATTGAGTCGATTTGTATCTAGGTCGACAGATAAGTGCCAACCATTCTTTAAAGTATTGAAGGATTCGAAGAGGTTCGAGTGGACGGGAGAATGCAAGCAGGCGTTCCAAGAATTTAAAATACACTTGGGTTCTCCTTCACTCTTGTCGAAGCCAAATCTGGGGGGAAGAGTTATATTTATACCTCACTGTTTCTAAATATGCGACAAGCGCTGCGTTAATTCGAGAATATGAAATTATAAAACGACCAATGTATATCCAGAGATGGAGAAATTGGCATTAGCACTCATCGTCCTATCCAGGAAGCTTCGACCTTATTTTCATGCGCACACCATTAAAATTTTCATGAACTTTCCGTTAAAGCAGGTTCTGCAAAAACCCGAGGCTTCAAGATGACTACTTAAGTGGGCAGTTGAGTTGAGTCAGTTCGACATCAATTTTCAACCCCGCATGGCGATTAAAGGGCAAGCTCTCGCAGATTTCAATACAGAATTCACATATGATGTCAATCTTCCCACAGAAGTAATCGAAAAACCTGCAACAGATTTATCCAGATTGTGGAAACTTTATGTTGATGGATCGTCAAACGAGAGTAGAGCTAGTGCGGGCTTAGTACTAATCAGTCCTGAAGGGCATAATATTCATTGTGCACTTCACTTCAAATTTCCAACATCAAATAATGAGGTAGAATATGAAGCACTGATAGCCAAGCTAAAGCTCGCACAAAAAATGAAGGTCGAAATGATTGAGGTATACAATGATTCCCATCTGGTCGTTTGTCAAGTGAACGGCGAGTATCAAACAAGAGAAGAGAGAATGATGGCTTATTTACAGGAGGTACAAAGATTAGTCTCGACATTCACTGCCTATAACATTCAACTTCTTCCTCGCATTAAGAATACTCGGGCAGATGCTCTAGCTAAGCTCGCCTCAACAAAAGATGCCGAATTACTAAAGGTGGTCCCTGTCGAGTTTCTTACAAAACCAAGTATCGAAGCAGAGCCCCAAATAGCTATGACGGTTGACAAAAAATCATTGTGGATAGATCCTATAATGAAGTATATACAAAATAGCGATCTCCCCGAAAACAAAGACGACGCAAAGCGACTTCGAATGAAAGCAGCACGCTATGTTATCTATGACGAGAAACTTTATCGAAGAAGTTTTAGTACGCCGTTATTGTTACGTGTCGATGAAGAAAAAGCAGACTACATTATGAGGGAAATTCACAAAGGAATATGTGGAAATCATTCCGGGGGGCAGACACTTACGAACAAGGTTCTAAGACAAAGATATTTTTGGCCGACCATAAAGAAGATACAATGGAATTTACTAGGAGGTGTGACAAATGCCAACGATTTGCAACTATTCCTAGAATACCACCTGTTCCTCTCACTCCAATGACCAGTCCATGGCTATTTGCAGTACGGGGAATTGATATTATCGGAATACTGCCATTGGCGCGAGGTGGATTGAAGTATGCAGTGGTCGCAGTCGATTATTTCATCAAGTGGACAGAAGCTGAAGCCTTGAGTACAGTTTCCGCAAAAAAGATGATAGATTTTGTTTATAAATCTACAATCAGCCGTTATGGTATACCACATACCATAATTTCTGATAATGGGAAACAATTTGATTGCGATGAGTTCTGTAACTTCTACGACAACTTAGGCATCAAGAAGAATTTCTCTGCTGTCGTTCATCCACAAGCCAATGGACAGGTCGAAGCGATAAATAAAATACTTAAACACAATATAAAGACGAAGTTGGAAGAGCATAAAAGAGCTTGGCCAGAAATATTCCCTGAAGTTTTATGGGCTTATCGCACCACTCAACGAACCACTACCGGAGAAAGTCCATTCTCTTTAGCTTACGGATATGAATCAAAGGTTCTGGTTGAAATTGGTGCGAACTCTCTACGACGATCAACCTATGAGCAAGATCGCAACAAAACACTAATGAGGATTGAGTTCGATCTTTTAGAAGAAAGGCGCGAGCAGTCTCGGCTTATAATCGCATCATATCAACAGTGCACTGCTCGATATTATAACTCTAAAGTCAGAAGAAGAGGATTTGAAGTTGGTGACCTTATTCTTCGGCAAGTCCTACCAAATAATAAAGAGCATAGTGCTGGTATATTTGGACCCTCTTGGGAAGGACTGTATGTTACTGGTGCCATCATTCGACCTGGGATATATAAGTTAGCTCGCACTGACAGACAAAAGATCGAGCATGCCTGGAATGCAGAACAACTTCATCGCTATTATCAGTAAATTTTCATATATTTTCAATAACTTGGGGGGCATCTTGTATTCATCATTCGTAGGACATCTTGTATTCGTCATTCGTCAATAAAGATATCTACTTGAATTCGTCATTCGTTGTTCGTCATTCGTTATTCGACATTCATCGCATTAATCAATAAGGATGTCTTCTCTTCGATTTTTCAATTTGATTCACCTTTTATAGTTTTATGGCAGTCTTCGAACACCATAAAACTCGGGAGGCAATAGGATCAGAATATTATCTCCTACTTGCTTCCTAAGGAACTATGCAATACATCCATTTAGAGGAGTTGGAATGTTAGATCGCTAAAAATCCTAAAAATCTAAAATTTCTTAGAATCTCAGGATTTTCTCCTCACTTCATGCCTTAGCATGTCGGATTACGCAATTTCCCTCCTTGAACAACAAAGTAACTAAGCAAAACGTTCATTGTTCGATGTGATATATTGCTATATTTACATTTTCCCATGGAGCTTTTGAAAAACAGTATTGAGTTTGCATCACTCATACTTGCTGTTTTCTTAAGCGACCTAACCTATCCTAACACAACCATTTTAAGTGTGTTGGATTCGAATCGCAATAGCGTATCGATCAGTCACTTAGTGATTAACTACTTGGTTAAATTAATTATCTTCTATATTACAACGTAGTGTTTTGATTGTTTTGCAGGAATAAATATCTGACAAGAAAGCATTCATTAAAAAAAGCTCGCACCTGTATGCAAGCAAAGAAATACAAATAAAAAGTGGACCAAACTCGTATTGTTTTGAAGTTAAAAAATAAAAGAATACAAAATTTTTATGCAGACGTGCTCGCTCCACCATCTCCAGTTTTGGTAGCTTCTGCTTCTCTCCAACTCCAGACAAGCTCGACCACGTCTTCGCCAAGGATAGAAAAGTCGAAGTCCGGATGCTCGCAGAAGATATTATATATAATGGTCGACGAGGCGATGTCACTGGCTTTTTCTTCGAGCTCCTTGACTTTAGTAGCCTTGAACTCTTCAATAGCCTTGTGAGGCGCCTCTGTTATCGCCTCCTTCATGCGATTCGAATGCTCAGAGATAGTCTTTTCAAGTTCTTTAATTTTCTCCTCGAGCTTCTCCTTTTCAAACTTCTCCTTGGCTAGACCTTTGAGCAGCTGCTGTCTCTCTAAGTTAAAAGCTTTTCTCTCCTCCTCATGAGCCTTCTCCGAGTCCTCGAATGCTTGGGTTATCTCATCGACTTTTTCGGCCTTTTCCAAACAATCAAGGACTGGGTCATGCATCAAGACAGCAGCTGCAACGGTCTAAAAATATAACACATCAATACCAGGAAAAAATACGTTGAAGAGGGAAAATAAAAGATGTTTACATTTGCCAGCATCTTCGTCGCAGAACCAAAGGCAACCTTAGCTGATCGTCGCTTCATCCTCGCCCAGCCATCTTCAGAAGTGAAGCGATCAATGAAGGCTGCGCTCATACCAACCTTCTCTGGCAATTGGTTAAGGAGTGCGAAAAGCTCCTCGTCTTTATTAACCTGGTTCGGTTCCGAAGAAGTGGTAGTCTCCTTGGATGGATCAGGATGGCTCGTAGTTTGAGGCTGAGGAGGAGGCGAGCTTGTCGGGATATCCTCGAAGGCGATTTTTCATTTCTTGGAAGTGTCGACCTTTTCTTTCCCTTTTGACGTCGATGGAGGTGTGCTCTTTGGCGTCTTAGACTTTGCCATTGACCCCAGAGTGGAAGGCAGTGCTCGTAGTCCACTACCGATAACCAATTCTATACAGATATGTGAGTCATCATGCGAGGTGACATAATACGATGATAAGAAAAAAGAAGGAAAAAATAATTACCTTCTTACTGTTGAGAAACTGGTGGTGATGCGGCTTCTGGAGATGATGGTTCCGAGGTTGTAGGGGTGGCAGGTGCTTTTCGCTTCCTAGGTTTGGAAGACGAGGCACTTTTTTCCTTCTGCTTCCTCAGCTTATTCTTCTTCGAGCTCGAGGGTATGGTCGAACGAACAGTGGAATCTGAGAAAGCGGCTCCCCTCAGAAGCAGACCGCAAGCGACTAAGTTCTTGGACATCCCAAGCTTCTTCCAATCGAATTCTTCAATCGGAAGGTCATTTATTCTGTACACCCTTGCGAGCTGTTCTCTGGAGAGTCCAGATCGTTCCCTATTATCTGCGATGACATACGAGTGCGATCAGAATAACATACTTATGAAGGGCAATAAGCTGAAAGTTACCTACCAGGGTTCTGAAAGAAGCCGTTATCCGCATAATCAAAGTGGAAAAATAGATTTTTCCATTTGCTCATATTGTTGCGGACCTCGTAGATAGTTTTTATGGCTTGGTTCGACCACTTGCTCGCATAGAAGAAGCCGAAGTCTGATGCGTTTGATTTTACTTAGTAAAACCAGGCGAACTCTTCAGGATTGAGGGTTTCTAAACCTAATTTATGGTAAAGTATGTACAGTCCTACCATATATCTATATGTATTTAGAGTTAGTTGGAAAGGGACGACCCCATAGTAATCGACGATTGAATTTATGTATAGATGAAGTGGGAAGTGGACACCACATTTGAGAACTGCTTCAGAGAATAAGGTAAATCCGCGAGGTGGTGTGTATGGTCGATTGAACTCCATAGGAAGGCGAAGAGGGATGGCGATCTTATAGTTGCACACGATCTTGCTAAGCCTGTTCATGATGCAGCTCGTCCTTATATTGGTACATGACCAATTCCCCTCCACATATTGATAACCCGTTGCGAATGTAGGGGCATCCCTAATATGCCGAGGCCACTGGTCCTGGGGGAGGTTGCCTATGCAAGGACTATTTTGCCTAACCCCAGTTATCTCTACTTCGGATTCTGGCTCAAGATAATCTTTGAGGTTTATAGAGCTAACACTAGAATTGGAAGATTCTCCTGAGAATGCATTCCCTTCCCTAAAATCCTCACTACTAGACATCTGAAAAGAAATATGGATAGGTTTAGTCCTATGCGAGCATAAGGGAACTTAGCTATATGCGAGCAGTTTTGGGGGGTCATCCTAGGATTGCGTCAACAGTTTTGGAGGGTCATCCTATATGCGATTCAATTTCTAGAAATAAAATCTGTAAATGAGTTTTCTGGACAGACAGAACAATAAAAGAGAGGATAAATACTAACATTTCTTCGAAGACAGAGGGATCGAGATGTAGCCTGAAGGATTGCAGTGATAACTTCGTCGGAGAAGAGGCTGAAAGTTGTACGAGCTGAAGAACAAGACGACGCCGAAAAGATTGCTTTGTGAATGCTTCGGGTTTCGAGAGAGAAAAACAACAAACGATAGGGCTTTTGTTTTTGAAGAGGAGGCAGATTAGTTTTCGATATATATGTCTCGAGCATCGTCAAATCACAGCCGTAGATCAAGGTATTTAATTTTCAGATCCAAACACCGAAGTTCACGCGGGATTTGATTTTCCGAAATTAAATCGGTATCTTTTCAAAATTTGAAACGACTCGATTTAAGACAACAGCTAGCTTCATCGCTATCATTGTGTCTGCTCAAAAAAATGGAAAAGTTTCCTCGAGTTTTGCTATTCTTCTTAGAAAATGTGACACGTGGTTTCGTCTGTCATAAAAAGGTGCGCGTGATCTTGAAATGTGAGATTTGAGATCTGGCGACTCTTTAAATATCTCAAGACTAGGTCATGACATTGCATTTTTTAAGCTCGCACTTATAGTAGAAGTAAGCTTCATTTTGTCCTAAAGAACTAATAGAGCTGGGGGGGCAATTGTTGTGCGGTCTAAAAACCTATATGTTGGTCAATGCCAAAAAGAGAAAAGTTGATCAAGTGGACGTATTAGGCGCATGAGAAAAGTTGGTCAATGCCTGATGCACGTGTTTTGTGAATAACCACATTCATTTATCAAATTTAAAAAAAAAAATGCTAATAATATCTTGAATAGAAAGGATACTTTTAGTAATTCTTTTGTGAATAATCTTCAGTCATGGTGAAAAATTTTAGTATATCAAAAGGCATATATAAATTATTAAGAACCACATTAACACTCGTAGGATCATAACTCATAAGTGACAAAATGTAATACAAAAAATTAGGATGTATTTACAAGTAAAAAATAAATAAAAATGTCCTTAATATAAGTCATGCAATAGAGTAGATATAAGCATAACTATCTTGATGAAACCCTATTTTAGTTTTAATATTTCCATGATTTCTAACGCTGTGTAAAATATAGTGGAGCATCAATAAATGGATAGACTGAAAAATTACATTGAAACGTAGGATACACGTAACAATAGCCAATTAGCAAAATTATTTGATATACATAGTTCATCAACAGATTAAAAAAAATTACTTAAAAATTAAAAAAAAAAAAAGAAAAGGAAACAAAGAAAGAAAGAAAAGCTAAACCATGGCAAAATTTATTTCTTTATATGAAGGGAAAAGAAAAACAATATTGCTAAAAGTTAGAATGTAATTTATTGATAGAATGTAATTTATTGATTTCAAATATTGCCATCTTTTCGCTCTTTTCCATCCAGACGTAAGAGGGAAAGCAAAAATCTAAGAGCATTAGCCATTTATTTATAATCATTTGAACAAAGATTGAAAAACATGTCTCATAATCGTTTCCCAAGACAAAATAAAGAGTGAAATTAAAAAATTGTATGTTAAAACGTACTAAGAAATAATCCATTGCATTAAAAGGCAGATTCCTTTTTTATTTCTAAAGCTTTCACACTTATTTCATAAATAAAATGAAAAGGATAAAGCATATATAAAAAGGAAAATAGATACAAACAGAGAAAAAAAAAAAAAAGTGTATCATGTTTCTTAAAAGATAAATAAATAAAAAAAGAGTATAGATGAAAATAGGGTCATGCATTATAGCCTGTATTTATATAGCATGTTTTTTTCTATATTTTCTTTAAAAAGTAAAATTGAAAAAGAAAGCAATTCAAAGAGGTAAAAGTGACGAAAACCAAAAACAAAAAAGAAATATGCATTAGCGGTGAAAATTTGATTGTGACAAAAAGTGGAAGACAGAAAAAAAAATTGGGGAGAAAAAAGTACTATTCGTAGGAGCTCTTTCACGCTTATAATATATAGTGATAGATAATTGAAAGATTAGTATAATGAGATCTTTTGGTATAATTTCTTAACTCATTGGATAGCAATCAAACGATCCAAATTAAAGTATCCATCGATTGGGTAAATAAAAAAAACAGACAAACATACACTTTCGTTGTGTCCCTCTCTATTTTCCTCACCATCCAAGCATAGATCATGCATGCACAACATACAAAATCGGGCTCCCTATTTTTTTCTCTTCAGTAATCGCAAACATCAATGCCATTACCGTATAAAGAATTTTCTCTTTTGCACGGGAAACATTATAAAGAATTAGCAATAATACATTTGTACTTAAATTAAAACCACCTACATATCTACTGATCCAAAATTGCATTATAGCAAACTGCAAGCAGCAACTACAACTACACACACAAATGACTTTATCAGTTCTTTAATCGTATACTCCGACTGATCCATGCATTGATTCCGGACTTCTGTCCAGGATAAGGACCCCAAGGCTTCTCGACTTCCCGTACTTGTCCTTTACGACGAACCACTGCCTTCTTGTGCTTCTCCTGGACAAAGAGTAGGAAAGAAAGGGTCGGGTTAGCGCATAATCAAGAGATCCATAAGATCTTTAGCCATCTTTTATAATTATTTTTTTTTTTTAAAAGGAAGTGATTTGTAATATGAGAGTATCAACTCTTGGTTAAAGTACCTTGTATTTCTTCCTTGGATTCTTCGTAAGCTTCTTGCGTTGACGTGTAAGGCCTCTGTTCTTCTCCATCTGGTTTAAAAATGGTTTGCAAAAGTTTGTTAATTCCAGATATAAGTGCAACACTCAAGATCTAAGGATAAAGCGAGGGACAAAAAAAAAAAAAGAAAAAAGGAAAAGGGTAGCTTCTCTCACCTGATAAGTGATATGACGTTTTCCATCAACAGTTTCAGGCAAAGATGGGACTGCGGATTTCCTGCAGATGAAAGCATAATTAAAAACACCAGTTTACAGTAGACCTAACTCTGTAGAGAAAACCATACACAGGATTCAAGGTTTACACTTGCATTCGTAACAATCATGATGAAGCAAGTGCCAAAAAAAAAAAAAAAAAAAAAAAAAAGCCCACCATAAATGCCAAATGCCACCACAAATCATGGTTTATGACACCAAAGTGCACAGACAAACCTTGAATAAATCTCAGCTTTGGCCGCGAGTTTAGAGGCTCTTTGTTGTTCTACTTGTTCGTAAATATCTTCTGAGTCATCTGATGCACCATCCTCATCCTCCATCTCAACATTCCCACTAGTCTCAATAGCACCAATTTCATCTCCAACATCATCCTCGGGCATAATTCCAGCTCGTGCCAGTACTTGGATCTCACGTTTCCTCCGCCTTTCTCCAATATCGTCTCTTTTCGGTAAGTCATCATCTCCAGAAACAACCTTCGCAAAGGGGGAAAAAAAATATTATAGCACATATGCTGAACTGGAAAAAAGGAAAGAAAAAGAGTTTAACATTCTACATTAGCCAAGTAACCAACTAGCAATTAATTATTGAGATACTACAGAAAGAATTGGAGAACTGCTTCTTAGCCCCTTTTCCACAACTCCTATTGGCTATGTTTGGTACAAGGAAGAGAAAGGGAAGAAAAGAGACATATATTACCTAAGGAAAAGGGAGGAGAAGGCGAGCGTTCCTCTCTTGTTATGTTATCATATGCGGAAGAAAAGACCAAAATCTTCCCTCTTATTTGGTAAGTTGGAGAAGTAGAAGAAATGAGGAGGTTTTATTTGTACATTTACCATTCTTTCATTAGTTATTATCTTTATGATGCAATGTTAAGAGTAATTATGTAAACTTCAATCAAAGCCCACTTGATAACATTTCTCTCCTAAAGTCTCTCCAATTTGAAGGGATTAAAAATTGGCTCAAAATAAGGATTTAAAGTCTATTGTCTAATCACTTCCCTCCTAGAATCCTTCCTACCAAAAAACATCAAATCTCAAATCTATCAATTAATGCTCTCACTCCTCTCCTTTCTTCCAGTTCTCCAACCTACCAAAGAACACCTGGTATTTAATAACAGACATGTAGACTGTAGCTTGCTTTTATACTAGTCGCAATTTACCGAAGATTAATTTTCGGTTCAATCACAAATACAATTACAAATATTAAAAATGAAGTTGACATCAAATTTGTACCTTTGGCTTGTTTGGATTAGCAGCAATAAGTTGGGAAAGTTTGGTTGAGCTCAATGAACTTGCATGACCATTACCCAATCGCATTTTAACGTCTGCAGCGTCATCATCAAAATCGCCATAAGTTTCAAGCTTCCTGTTGGTTTCAAATCTAGCTGATTTAGCACTCAACAAAAAGAAAGCATTAATTTGAAGCTTAGGAGCAAAGCAAGTACCGGTTCAATGGTTTTTGAAATTTCTGGGTCTTATCAGTCTTTGGGATGACGGAACTAAACACACCCTTCAGCTTCAATTTTTCCTCGAGGGCAGCTCTTACCTTAAACATTTTCATGCTCTCTACTCCAACTTGCTCATCCTGCCACAATATCAATAAATGCACATCAGGCAAATTGATAACCGACTTAAATCCAAAAAAGGAAAGGCAATACCAGACAGCAATTCGTAGGAGGAAAGAAAGTCAAGGAATTTAATGGACAATTTGTAATTGAGACAAAATTCCATGCATGATATACCTGGCGTTTGCGTTTCTCTGCCTTTTTCTCATTATCCTTCAATAAGTCCACCTTCACCAAATCAGCTTTGTTATTAGGCTGCCATATAAAAGAATACTAGAGTCAGCTGAAAAGCTCACCAATAATCAATGACTGAACATAGATTTGAGCCCCTGTGTCAAAATGCACGCTAATGTAATGGCAATACTTCTTTGATACATATATATACATACACACACATGTATATAAGTACATAATTATCTGCATTTGAATATTCTACTAAAAGAATAATAACAGACTAAGAAAACTCTGATAATAAAAACAATCCAATAGTTAATTCAAAATGCATAAATTCAGGTTAACTCTCAATTCTTCATTAAAGAAATGACCGTGAATTATCTTAAAGTCCAGGATAGGGCACACAGGAAAACATTTTCTACTGTCCAACAAACTGAACATCCAAAGCATTTTTTAATAACTATTTTTTTTTTAAAGATTTTATAGAGTAAAGTAGTCAGTAAAAACTACCGCAGCTGCTTCTTTGATTTCAGTGGAGACAAGCGAGGGCACGCGCTCTTTTGCAGGAGAATCAGATCCTGTTTTGCCATTCTCTTTACCCAACTTCATCACAGTTTTCACCGTATTACTTTTGTTAAGAATCTCCTCAAGTTCTTCAGGAAGATTTCCATCAAGCTGTTTTGTCTGTAGAAAAAAGAAAGAAAGAAAGATGAGTGGCATGGGTTTATAAAAGAGGGAAAAAGTACAAAACTATGGCTTCTTAAGGAGAATAGAAGACCTTATCCAATAAGCTCCTGATCTCTACAAGTCGAACTAGGACAGGATGATCGCGAACAGGCTGCCCTTCAGATTTGAGTAGAAGATAGAAAGCTATTGCTTGACAATAAGACAACAAAAGAAGCTTCTTTAATTCTAAATAGCGAATCCCTCCTTCCAACCTGATCTCCCCGTTTTTAACCTAATATGAGATGTAACGTTTAGAACATTAAAACCAAGGTAACAATCAGTATACACTAAATCTATGTACACGAACGAGAAAAACAACACAAGCACAAGAAACCTAAACGCAAGATGACAACATGATGCAGAAAGCGTAATGAGCTATGGAACACAGTTGTACAGGTCAAGTGTAATATGCTTGAATGTCCAGGCTACTCAAAAATCATTATAGTAGAGCATGCAAAAATCCACGTTTCTTTAAATACTAAAGCATGTGTACGTGTGAATGACTTAATGAATTAATAATCTAAACTTGACAGTTACTCTGATGTGTGACTTGTAAATTGACAAAATTTGGCATTCATCCTTTGGGCCAGCAAAAGAGAAATTAGGACATCAAATTGGGACAGAACTACTAAAACTCCATAGGATAAAGCCTTTCCAATTCAATATATTCATTCTGCAGAGATGATCCATTACAAGTTTGAAGAAATTTGAAGGGTTATTTCAAGCATGAAACAATTATCAACATCTCCAATCTGTTTTCAACACCCCAAATAATAGACAATACCTTGTTTAAAAGTGGATCAACTTTGTTTTCAATCTGTTCAGTTGCATCATCCAGCTCTGACAGCAAACCAACTAACTCAGGAGCAGAACTGGAGGGAAAAGAAGTTCTTAGTAAAGCAGGCATACATACCAATAATTTCATTTTAAAACAAAAACAAAAAACAAAAAAAAACTAAAAGAGAATGGAAAAAGACAGTAGGAACATAAAAAATACCAATATTTTGTATTTCTACTAAAAAAATGCAAGAAATACCAATGATTTACACAATAAACATTTGGAAAGCAGCTTGAGTTCTTGTTGATTGTTTTTGTTTCAATGAATTCTAGTTTAACCCGGAAAAAAAAAAAAACAATAATGGTAATAATAATTTGGAAATCAGCAATGAAAAATAAAAATAAAAAAATAAAACAAGTAAAACATCTTATATTTATTCATTACATATTATCTGCACACAAGATATATAACACTGGATAAAGATTCTCGTTTCTGACACCGTATAATAACTACAGAAACAACTACAAGAAAATGATAAGGGAAAGAGACAATTAAAAAATGGAGGACATCTTCCCGCATAAATATAGAATTGCAGAATGATGACTCTACCTAAACAAAACATCCATCAGCTCCTCCCTTGATAAAGCACTCAAATCTTTCTTGACCTCCCCAAAAGTTGTAGCCGTGTCATCTTCCACTTCTGTTTTCATACTGGACTGTCTGGCCTTTTTCCCTTTAACTGACATCTCCTGTAAAAGTGAAAGATCAAATTTCTATTTATCACAAGGAGAAAAGCAAATAACTAATGGCTTAGCGACTTTGAAATACCATTCCGGTCTTCAATGCTTACCTCTAGAGTTAATTCTCTATCACTCTCATCTTCACCGCTATCTTTGAGGCCAAAGTCTGCGATAGACATAGATTTTGCATTTTCTTTCTGCAATCTTATCACCTCTGCCTCCTCTTCAGCAGGAGACTCATCATCACTTGATTGTACCTGCTCCAAAAGTAAAGAAATAAAGAAATCTAAAAGATAATGCCAATGCAGACATGATAAGCGTGCAAAACGCAATTATGCAGTAAGCACATAGTAGGTATGCTTATGAAAGAAAAGAAAAGAAAAAACATTGCAATCGTCACTGATAACACAACGATTATACAAAGAAATTCACGAGAAGGTACCCCTCTAAATAAAATCAGATAAACTAGAATACAATCCTCACCTCAAAATCAATATTGTCACCATCGTAATATAGGTCCTTTCTTCCCCCCCATACTGCCGTTTGTTCTTCATCATCATCCTCATCATCGTCATGCATTTCATCCTCAGCCCCGCCAAACTTTTCCCGCAAGTATTTTTGCTGCTTAGCAACTACATGTAACAAGAGTAACCAACGGTAACTGAGCTTTCCAACAGATGTAACTCCTTTCAATCAGTAAGAATCAATAAAATGCAATAAACAATATATCTTTTGATGTGACTATGGCATCGACATAAGAGTAATAGAATATAGCATCATATGTAAGTTTCATCCCCTTACGCAAACTTATAATCACATCATCTTAATTATATTATCTTGGATTTTGAAATTTTTACAGATTGTTGGGAAATTTGTTCTTTTCATGACCGTCAATGGACAACAGATACATTTCTCACTTTCCATTGAAATGCCTTTCTTCTTTATCTACCTAGATTTCTTGGACGTAAATCAACTTACAAATAATGCATGGGCACGTTTCAAAAATACGATTAAGAGAAAGCAATCAAATGTACGAAAACAGAAACATCTTTCTCACTTTTTGCCGTAAAACCAGTATCTCGGATGTCATCTTCGTCGTCCTCTTCTTCTTCATCACCGTCCTGCAGCACAATGTCAATTGCTTTAACGCACACCAATGGATAGGCGAGATGGAAAAATGATGACATATTATAGCCTTCCAATCTCCATTTTCAAAACTTCGAAGATAAATGAGAGTATACACAGCACAATACATCTTAACATTTTCAGCAAGGCATATGCTTGCCCAAGACTCCACATTAGAAATTAAATGAATTGCAAATCGCTCTAACAATTCGTACAAGTTTAGGAATGGGAAAAGGAAAAAAGGGAAAACCTCGAAACCAAAGACGGGTACTTCTTCATCTTCATCTGAATCCTCAAAGTCTTTATTCAAGTCCAGCGGCACCAAATCCCTCTGCTTGTGAACTTCAAACACAAAATACAGCAAAACCATCACTTGCCCACTAAAACATAGACAAGAAATAACAACAACAATAATAATAAACTAAACACAAGGCAGAGAAAGTGGCCATTATTGAAAATTCTTCCGAGCCCATTAATTCCCGATGGAATAAAGTAGTAAATAATATACAAAAGAACCAAAAAAATCAGCAGAGAATGAACATACAGGCATCAATTTCGTCGTCCATGTCTTCATGGGGCACCTTGTCTTTGTCATGTAAATTCCTCTTAGGGTTTCTATCCCCTTTCTTCTGACTTTTTCCTCTCTTACCCATTGCTCACATAGAGCTGATAACGCCTGAGAAAG
>JXTB01000012.1:268191-283547 GCA_002914805.1 Parasponia andersonii
TTTTTTTCATGGTTGATGATGAGTGAGCAATATTTAAAATAGGACCATAATACTGATATGGGTAATAATGTGCTAAAAATTTCATATTTTAATGTATTCATCATCATCTTAATATCTTATAGATCTTATTGTCACGTCGTAGGTCAAACGGATCTTGACATATGATCAAGACTAACTTGACCTTAGGTCAAAATCCGTTTGACTTTTAGTTAATATGATACTAACCTCTAAAGTCAATTTAATCTTAACTTGTGTTCAAAACATTATGACCAGTACTTCATTATTTTAAAGTCATTTATCCTTCATTCATTAAAAATATCAATTTATATATGATAGAAGAGATTAGTTTGTCTTAGGATATGTTTTTAAGTTATTTTGTTGACATAAAAAATATTATTCTCACTAATAAAACCTCTTGTGCAGAGTTCATTTAATCAAATTTAGTTGAGATAAATTCTGAAATTATAATCTAAACTAAATCTCAACAACCAGATCAGTGCTAATACTAATATTTAAGCTATTTTTTACCTATAGTTAAGATGTTCTTGGCTCAATGTTAAGTAATTCCTGATATAGTGTTAAGAAGTTATTAATTATTGACCACAAGTGATGAATTTTTTTTGACTTAGTCCTTGATTTAGGGTCAATAAGTTATTGGCTTGGAGTTAAGTTTTTCTTGACTTCAGGTTAAGAAGTGATTGACTTGGGGTTAAGATGTTTTTGAACTGAGATCAAAAAGTAATTAACTTAAGGTAAACAGGTGATTAACTTAGAGTCAGCAACGTTTTCAATAAGGTCATGATATTAGTACTTAAGTATAGTTTGATATGAAACTTGATCACCATGTAATATGTAATGTGTTAAATTTATATATTTTCTCAAGAACAATTTGGCATGAAGTTAAGAATAACTTGAGCGGAAGTACAAAACAATTTGACTTCCCGTCAAAAACAATATGACCTAAGATAACTCTAAAAGACTATTACTTCAAATCTCATAAAGTTATTTTTGACTCTAAGTCAAATTTTACTTGTCCTGGGGTCAAGCAATAGCTGACTTAGGGTTAGATAATACTTGACATAGGGTCAAGTTATTTTTGACCTGGGGTAGTTAACAATCAAATTATTTATTAAATGAACTGAACTTCATTGAAAAGTATGCTAAATAGCTAATTACAGACAAGATGATAGTTATGCTAATATAACAAAACAAAAGTAAAAACTAGATATTAATAACAAAATTTTTTTTTTCTAAGACATATATGCAAATAAATCATTGTCTTTCTCCCATAAATTGTGTCACTCTTCTTAGTTAATTTATTCAGTTTATCCTTCTGCAACACATGATAATACAACTCGCATGCAAGCTTATGACGAAAGTATTCCATCCTCTCTGTAGTGACCTTAGCAACAAGCTTATCGACTATTAGGAACTCGGTGTACTTCATCATAAGCATCTCACAATCCCCGCTAAAAAATAGCAAAATATTAAGTTAAATCAAACAAATGAGGGTCAAGTACGATCTAAACTAAGGTCATGTAAGACTTAACCCCATGTTAAGTATGACTTAACCAAAGGAAGGCTTTTACCCAAAAAATTTTCAAGAACAAATAAGAAAATGACACAGACATAGATAAATCCGCCAAGATTCTCACCAAAAAATCCTATTCTATGACACAAAGAGAAATGAACATAGACAAACTCAAAAAACAAGGATTTTTGCATAAATACTAAAAAAAATCGAACTTTTCTATCATCTTCTATTAGTCTCTTTCCTTTCTTATCGGTCAATTCATTGGGATCTTCTTTGCTGAAGTTCTCGTTTTCGATGCAAAGTTTCGGCATAATAGGTTTTTGCTATTTTGGGATTTTTTTTTTATTCGTTGAGACGAGAAAAATGGGTTAAAGATCTCAAATACTAACTTTAATGAACCGTTTTTCAGTTCCACGACAATTTTTGATAGTTTTTAATTCTTTTTTTTGTAGGTTTTTTCCTTCAGTTTTGAGAGAAAATAAAGAACGGTAAGAGAGAGGACTCGATAGAGAAATAAGAGAAGAGGAGGAAGAAATGGAGTTTTATGAGGAAGTAGGTTATACCCATCAGTAATAAGATCATGTAAGTGGAGTTCCAGAGGGTTTTGAGAGGGTATTCGGGTTATTTGCTTCATGTGGTCCCCAATTTTTGGTCATAAAAAAACTTATTAATAAATCTGATCACAAAAAAGTCAAAATAGTCTGGTCCTATTCATGTCCCTTTCTTAGGCCTAACTCTCCAACATAGGGCCTAATATTTTCATTTGGCCAGATATAGATCTAATTTGGAGTAATTCGGGTGAAAAATGACTTTTGCTAGAGTTACTTTTCAAAAGACAAGACTACACCTAGAGGAAATAGGTTAAGATGGGCTGACATGTCCTGTTCTATTACAGGCCTATATAGGCTACAGGTCGGTATGACCTGGTCCATAGAATTTATGGGCCAGGACAATCAGACCATAAAAGCTGATAAACAGGCTTAGCCTGGCCTACAAAGTGTTGCCTAGTTATTTGATCATTTTTTGGCTCAAAACTCAGAATATGATCAAATTCAAAAGTTTATAATTAAATATCCAACTCACTTAATGATAAAAAAGGAAATATAACATATTCTACAACTGAAGCTTTAAAAAAAATAGACATTTAGGTATAACTTCTAAAATATGAATATCTACTTAAACTAATGTAAAAAATTAATCATCCACATAATTTTCTCTCCTATATAAACCTGTTTTTATTTAAGCCAGGATGAGACAAGCCAGGCCTATGACAGATTGGCATGTTTTGGCCCGTAGTGGGCTGGCATATTAGTAGGATAAATTTTTAATTTTTTTTAGGGTGTTTCAAACACTTTTACCCTGTAAAAAACTAAACAATTACAAAAATACGGAAGCCGAGCTTTTCCAAATTTTCGTACGATTTTTATTAGAAATCTATCACTTTAAAATTTTTTTTATAAAAATAATATTTTTAAAATGATTACTGGTAACTAGAATCTGAAAAATGGTTATCAGTCATATATCGCTTATAAATACCTTTAGTTACTATTTACTAATTTTTGAAAACCAGTTACGGGTTAGTAGTTATTATTTTAAAAAATGATATTTTTCTAAATATTTTTTAAAAAACGGTATTTTTCTAATAAAATTGTACCGCACCTTAAAAAACCGCTAACTACCATATTTTTCAATTTTTTTTTTTTCATAAAATACTATATAATGTCTAATTTCCCCTTTTTGAGTAAAAGTAGGCCAAATTTGACCCCACCCATTTAATCAAATTTTAACTTTTTTTGAATAATTAATAAGAATGTATGTATAAGTCGCTGGCCACTTGGTCTTTGTATAAAAACTTCATTTTTTTAATATACCTTTTTCACCTTAAAGATAACTTTACATCCCTTCAAATAAAAATAATAATAAATGATAGTTTTATTTTATTAAAAAGAATTTTGAGATGGGAAGATAACTGACAACTTTAATTTTAAGTTTTAATATATATAATAGGGCACCAATCCAGTAGGTATTTTTTTTTTTACCTATGCATAGGTATCAATTTGGCCAATGCAAATTTAGCATGCACATTTTTTTATTGTAAAAAATAAGAGAGAGAGAAAGAGTATTAATGATGCACGTCTTTTCATGCACTTCATTATAGCCATTGGATCACCATTAGATGGTGATCTAATGGCTAAAAAAAAAAACCTACCCATAGGTAAAGAAAAAAAAAATACTTATTGGATTGGTGCCCTATATAATATGTTATATATTTTAATCCAGATATATTATTAATATAGATTTATATTTATATTATGTACATATAGTTTATATTAATGAATTTGTCAAGTGCCAAACAATGTGATGCCATTATGAATCCCCAAAAAATAATAAATGGCTTGTATTATGTTTTTTTGGCCTAATTAGGCCAATTGTGGGTTACGGGCCTATCTTAGCCTATGGCGGGCTAGGACGGGCTGGCCCATGAGCATGGTTACCTAAGCCCAACCTAAACTATGGATTTTGGTAGGTTAGGACAGGATAGGCCTCTGGTCTGATTTAACATCAGGACGGGACTTGGGTCAGCTTAGGCCCAAATTTACACCTCTAACCACATTATGCCTATTTTCTGAAACCAATGTTACAAGATAGATATCCTAACTATTGGCAAAGAGCAAAGAGTCTTGGTTTTAGAAATTGATCATTAAAGCCAGATCTTTAGGTCCCTTATTACTCAGGCTTTTAACCAAAACCTTTTGGAGTCCCGAGGATTGGGTACATGTATGTCTTAGATTTCATTACCATCTTTGAAATGTGAGAATGTTTTGATATTGATGATGTTTATAACAATTTGTAATATTGATATTGGAACTGAGAATTAGCAAGACAGTTGGACATAGGTCAAATATGTCGATGAGAAGTTCTCTACCAGTTTGCTTATCTCCTTCAAGCTCAAAGATAAGTCCTAACTATAGCAATTATGAACCTAAAGGAATGGTCCAAATTATGGAACTCTAAAATACATGGCTGCCATAAAACATGTTGGTGGCGGATACTATCCAATGCTCTCCCTGTCCATGGTCGACTCGCAACAATTTTTACCATATGACCACATCTTGTCTATTATGTGATCAAGCTACCGAGACCTTGGAGCACTTGTTTCTATTTTGTGACTTTGACAAATAACTATGGATCATGTCTTCCTGGGGCCTATGCCCTTCTATGGGTTCAATCAACTCATGCAAAGATTGGATAAGGTGTCTTTGGGACTTGAACACTTTGAGAACTGACCCTTTCTTTGTTTTTCTCTATGCTTCTGTAACGTTGGACCATATTTAGAAGTGTAAAAATAAGTTAGTTCATGGTAGGGTAACCTCGAATATGATCAGTTGCATTAAAACTCTCTAACTTCTTTGTGATATTCTCGGAGGGTCTACTTCAACCCAAAGCTTAACTTTCGTAGCTATCTGGTCACTTTTTTTTTTATTAATTAGATAAAACTGATACAATGGAGAAACATGAAGTGATGCTTACTGCTATTGGTCATGATCATGAAGGCTCATTTCTTTTTGCAGTGACCTATAAATCATCTCGTACTAACCCTCTGATGACAGAAGCAAAGGCTGCTCTCTTAGGGCTACAAGAAGCTTATCCTAGGAGATTCACATATTGTTTATTTGAAGGTGATAACTAAACAATGATATCCAATCACAATGATGATGACTTTAAATGGGAGATAGCCAATTCAGTAGTTATGGCCAATGAGTACTACGCCTTGTTTTAGAGATGTTCTTTTTTTTTTTTTGTATTAGTAGATTATTTAATTTTTATTAGCACAATTTAGCCAAATGGACACTTTGCAGTTATTCGAAACGGGAATACATTAGTAGTGATATTCCCGTTGTTGTCTTTTGTAACTACTCTGAATAGGTTCCTTCTTGATTTGGGAACCTACTCTTTTTGCAATACACCATGATATTTATCGAAAAAAGATAGATATCCTACTATTGTAAAAAATAGTTTATGTCTTTTTTCTGAATTGAAAATTTTCTCATGCCATTTTTGCCATTCCTGTAGTTCTTTTCCTCTTTTCTTCATTTCTCGTCTTTTTCAAAACACTATCATTTCATTAATGGCCTAAGTCTAAATGGAAGAGTGAGTTGAAATTTTAGTAAAGTATTAAGAAGGGCATTTGGTGTTAATGGCAACGAAATAGTTGAGGCCCCGTTTGGATTGCCGGATAAGGGGAGGATTAGATTGGATAAAAGTTATCCCATGTTTACTATTACAAATTAAGCACATTACATTGGATTAAAATAATCACGTATGATATTAGTCCCTTTCTAAGGAGATAATTTTATCCCTTTCAGAATTTGGGATAAGAAGAGAATAGGTTTCTTGCTCACTCTTCCTTGACCATGATTTCTATCTAGTACAAAGCTCTTCCTTTTCTTGTCGAGCTCAGAGCTGTGACTCTCTATTGCTCTCTCTCTTTATCTGACTACCACGCACTATGTTTTTTTAAATTATTACAAAATTAAGTCTGATTTTCCTTCAATTTCTTTATTGTATGGTTTTGTTTTTTATTCTCTCTCTCTCTCTCTCTCTCTCTCTCTCTCTCTCTTTCTCTCTGTCTTTCTCTCTCTCTGATCACCATGTATCATGCTTCTTCAAATTGTTGCAAAATTAAGTCTGATTTTTCTTATATTCCTTTGTTATATAGTTTTTTTTTTCATTTTTTATTGGTTGTACATAAATTTTATATATACAAAGTGTTTGATAGAATGCCCAATAGAAATTTTAAATTGATTATAATCAATAGAACTGAAATAATTACTTATATTGGTACCTATTAATGTTGTAGTTGTATAATTATTCTTAATTTACATAATGGAGTAAAGGATAATCATATTTGATAGAGTAAGATAGAAACTCTTTTACACAATTTATAGAGCTTGGATTTGGTAGAATGCTCAATAAGTTTTATTTGCTTAAATTCATAACTTTTTCAATTTTAAGGGAACTAGGTTAAGACATTATTTTACTAGCTAAGACAGAAGGGGAAAAAAATCCATTATCAATTTACCATCATGAATTAGAAAAGTGATAAAGAGTTCATTGTGTTATCTTTTTATGGAGAGTACCATTTATCTTATATGTTTGCAAACGGGTTGAACACACTAGAACACTCTTAATTTGTCTATTTTTCAATGTTTAAATGTTGTCAAAGGATGAACTCAGTATTTGTAGTAGAGCATAAATAAGTTATATTGGATAAATACTAAATTCTCATGTAATTGTACCAGTTACAAATTTTGTATGAGAGATTGCATATCTATTTTTTTATTAAATGAGAAAAGAAAATAGATTGGTGTTAAGATACATAGATAGTATTGTCAAATATATTGATGGCCATCATATAATTGGTTTTGTTATCATAAGCTGCGATTCTTAATTTCAACTTTGCTATATTCATGCTATTACTAGAGAATGGTACCACTTCTCATAAAAAAGTCAATTTTTTTTTCCCATTTGTAGTATCCTAAAACAAGAGTTCTTACTGCTATTTTTGTAGATCATATGCATCGTAACTTTATTAGATGAAAAGTCAAAGTCTCGTTTTCTTATTGCCACTATTGAAGATTTATACAATATACACCATGAACGTCATACAAAGCATAGGAGTAAAAAATTATACAACTATTTAAGTGAAAGATGTGTTGTCGATCCTCTTATTTTTATTGTTTATTTTTCTTTTTATTAAATGTTTTGTCAATTAAATTTTTAATCTTTTCATGTAGCAATATTATACTTCTAAACTTGCTGTATTTGTTTGTATTTCTAATTTGGTAAAGAGATATAGATGAGAGATAGATTATATTTATATCCTACATGTAAGACAGTTGTACTATAGATGCCAGACAGATGCACTATAAAAGAATTATTAAGTAAATAATGATTTTAGTAAATGTCTATGTTATGCTTTATAGACATTATAAAAAATATATTCTTAAAAATCATATACTTGTTAGACATGAGAGTTGTTTGAGTATATTGGATAGTATGATAGGTGATAATGATATAGAAAATGTGAATCAATTTCGAATGACTAGGAGAACATTTGGTCTATTATGTAAATTACTTCGTGTTGAGAGAATATTAAAAAATAATGGTTTAGTTAGTGTAGAGGAGCAAGTTTGTTTATTTTTATATGTATTTGCTCATCATGTGAAGGATAGGACAATCCGCCATAGGTTTATACATTCAGGGGAAACTATTAATAGGCATTTCAATTCTGTTCTAAATGGAGTCATGAAGTTTCAACGTATCTTACTCCAAATGTCAGCTCCTATACCTAAATATTGTATTGATGAAAGATGAAGATGTTTTAAGATATGTCTACAGGTTGATGTTAAGTGTCATATGTTAGAAATGTTTGACATGAAATATTGAAATTGAGTTGATATACTTATATTTTGGATACAATTGTTTGAAAGCCTTAGGTGGAACGCATATTAAGGTACATGTACTAAGTTTTGACAAGCCAAGATATCAAGGAAAGGTAAAATCACAACAAATATCTTAGATGTTTGTGATTGAGATAATGAGGTTTATATTTATGTTCTCAGGTCAGGAAGGATCTACATCTGACTCTCAAATTCTTCAAGATACATTAACTAAGTCAAATAGGTTAAGAGTACCCATTAGTAAGTAAGTAATTTAGAGTCTTTATTCACTCAAGTTAAAACATACGAAAACTAATAAGACGTTTTATTTATTTTTTATTTTTTTATATTAGGATATTATTACCTTATGGATGATGGGTATACACATGATAAAGGATTACTTGTACCTTATAGAGGGATACTATATTATTTGTTAGCATGGATATAGAGTGATGCCCCAATAAGCCACTAAGGATATTTTAACATGAAGCATGCATTAGTAAGAAATGACATAGAGCACTATTTTGGGTCATTGGAGATGTGGTGGGCTATATTAAAGAGTCCATGTTTTTATGTAGTAAAGACTCAATTTCAGATAATTACTGTATATTGTCTAATACACAATCTCATTAGGAGAGAGATGTCATCTAATCTAGATTTGTATAAGTTAAAAATCATAGAAAAAGTCAGCAACAAAGCCAGCAACAAAATGGCAAGCAAAATGATCAAAGCTTAGAAGAACAAAAAATTATTGGATCCATTGAATCATCAAATGAGTGGGTTACGTGGAGAGATAACTTAACAACGCAAATGTACGATGAGTAAAGAGCAACTAGAGCTGGTCATTAGGCATGGAGTTTAATTAAGACTTATACTTGAGTAATTCATTTCTTTACTAGAATTTAGATTTTTCAAAGAAAAAGATTTGTATTTTATAATTTTAGTACTTATTTTATTTCTTTGTGATAATATTTGATGTATTAAAGAACCATTTTATCTCTTATCTTTTTTCTATACTCTTTTGGTTATTTACTTTGTAAAAATGGATATGTTCATATATGAGTCTTTGGCACTTCTTAGAATTTGAGAAGTATAAGTATGCTTAGAAAGAACTGTAAATATTATGATTTATTTCTATTAAATATACTTAGAGTTGGTATTAACAGGTGGAATGTTTCTTTTATACCAAGAAGAGTTTGATTCATCTGTATATTTATCGAGATATTTATGTCATGTATTGTGTCTTATTTAGCTGAGCTAGTTGGTTACATTTTGTACTTGCTACGAGATTTCATATTAGAATATTGGATTATTTTGCATGATTTGGATTTATGCCTGAGATTTCATAGTATTTTATTCTAATATTTTTTGTCATTTTGAATCTGCTAAATATGTCATTGTTTAGAAATGGAAGTTGCATATAATAGTTAGAATGTTGAGCGAGTAAAAAAGGCGAGTAGACGTATATGGACCAAGCAGAAAGAAGATGCATTTGTGACTATGCTTGAAGATTTAGTCACGAAAGGTTATCATTGTGACAATAGAAGCTTTAAACTTGGCACAAATCTTTTCATAGATAAGGATAACTAATATCTTTCCCACTTGTGAACTAAAGGCTAATCTTCACATTGACTCAAAAATGAAAATGTTGAGAAAATAATATAGCATCATATTTGACATGCTTAATAAGAGTAGTTTTGGATGGAATGATATGAAGAAGTGTGTGGAGGTTAACAATGACGAAGTATGGCAATCATATATTCAGGTTTGACATATTAATTTATTAGATAATTTTTAGAATTAAATGTTTCATATTTATACTTATATTTATTTTATTCTTGTTATAGTATAACAAAGAAGCAAAAAGATGGAAATAAAGACATTTTTCCCTCTATGAAAATTTGATGAGCATCTATAGAACAGATCGTGTAAATGGACAAGGAGCTCAAATTCCAATTGATATGGTTAAGGATATCAATCAAAATCAAGTCAGTAATGATATGGAAGATGAAGAAGAGTCTTTTAACCAAACATCAAGTACTAATTCTATATCATCATCTTGCTGAAAAAGGAAAAATCCATCTAATAATATAAGTGAAGGATTGGAAAAACTTACTAACTCATTTGAGAAAATGATGGAAAAATCGAATGAGTAAGTGGAGAAAATAGTTGAGGTTATAGTTAAGAGTGCAAGGAGAAAGGAACATGATCAATACAACTCCATATAAGATGAGCTAACAAGGTTAGAGATACTTGTAGAAAATTGTATTGATGCGTTGGACATTTTTGCTGCAAAACTGTGGACTGTTAGTGTCTTCAATTCCTTACCTAATGAGAAAAAAGTTGAGTTTGTCATGTCACTCTTGAGGAAGAGATAAATTAATATTATTTTACATTATTTTGGATGATAAATAGTGGAGACAATTAAATATATATAGATGATATGATACAATTAATCTTTTATTATGTATGGAATAATTTATGGTGCAGAGTACTTTGATTTCTTTATCTATCATTTAGTTAATATTTAATTGTTAATAAAGTCTACTTACTTTATTGTGTCTTTGAACTTTATACTTGTTAGTATTATTATAGCCTAGCTTATTAGACTACTTTGAGCTCTAGTATTTGGGTCAAATAATATTTTGTTATATCCCAGGAGTATATAGTTATAGAAAATTGACTTGGCTAGTTCGTTTTTTTGGCAATAGACTTTTTTATTCCTTTTTTGTTTTAGAAAAATGACTTTTATAGTATGAAAAAAAGACCATTTTACACTTTGTTACTGGTAATCACAAGTTTAAGACTGAGGATTATAATTTATTTTACATCATTATGAATATTGCAGTGTCATAATTTTGTGAACGATGGTCACCATATGTTTTTGACATATTTTCTCAATATAATTTAAATTGTTATATTACTCACTATTTTGTTATTGTTTGTTTTACATCGTTACCAATGTTGTGAGATCCTGTTATTGTAACTTTATATTTTACCTTGATTTATGAATCCAAGTCATAGTATCAACCTTTCTCATTCAAATTAGTAGTAATAATATGTGACTTTAGGTCACACAATCCCTAACAGTAGTCAAGATCTATGACTTAGAGTCATAAAAGTTGTGATAGTCACAAATTTTGGGACTATTTTCAATGGCATAATAGTTTATAACAATGTCTAACTATGCTCTAAATTGAAAGAAATATATTTTTTATATGAAAAACTATATCGTCAAGATTAGTAGTGTGTATTTCTTCAAAAAAAAAGTTTTGTAATATCCGTGACAGCCTTAAGTTTCTCATAGTTCTAAAAAATACAAGATCTGATTTTTGACTATAAGTCACAAAATTTACGACAACTATATATAACTCACAGATCTTTAACTTTTGCTCTATAATTTCTCTTCTTTGGTTTTCTAACAAAAAGTTAATCTATGACTCTACAATATATAAAAACAATGTAAACCAAATCAAATGTCAATTTTTCTTATTCAAATTAGTAGTAACACTACGTGACTTTAAGTCACATAATCCTTGACAGTAGTCAAAATCTGTGACTTAGATTAGTGGTGTGTATTCCTTAAAAAAAAAAGATTAGTAATATTCATGATAGTCACAAGTTTCTCATAGTTCTAAAAAAAATACAAGATCTGATTCTTGACTATAAAAATTCACAGATTAGTAGTAACAACGTGTGACTTTACAGATTAGTAGTAATAATACATAACTTTAGGCCACATAATTCTCTATAGTAGTCAAAATATATGACTTAGACTCACAAAGGTTGTGATAATCACATATTCTGTGAAAACTTTCAATAACTTAGTATTATATAACAAAATCTAAAAATGTCCTAAACTCATGGAAAATCTATTTTTCACATGAAAAACCATACCGGTTGTGTTCCTCCAAAAAAGAAGAGAAACGGAAGAAAAAGAAGAAGAAGATTAATAGTGTATAATTGTAGGTCCCAAAATCTATGACAACCATAAGTTTTCATAATTCAAAAAAAAAAAAATATAATCTATGACGGTAACTCACAAAATTTATGACAACTACACATTCTTTACTACAATGCACATACATTGTTTTCCAAAATATAATTATAAAAACGAAGCATAAATAAAAAAGTTCAATGGTTTCTTTGAGCAAAATAATAATAATAACAATAATGACTTCAATTAGAGAAAGAACTACATATTATTTACCATTAATAAATGTATCATGAGGCTTATTACATCTTATCGCAATGGTGAGCCTTTTGTCCTTTTTGTGTAACCTTCGATCCTATGATTTATTATTATTTATAGTAATAATAAGAAGTTGAATTTCTTGCTTTTGGTATTTATTTAAGAATTACTTAATTTATATATAAATTGTGGGCCATTCTATGACTTCCAAAGTTGTATTTGATTAGATTTTTACATCAAAAATAGAGTTGAAGGAATTTACTTGGCCAATACTTTCGAGTTACTCCTTGTATATACATCCAAATCCCTTTCCCCCAAGAAGCACTTAGGCCTAAAATTCTTTGTTGCAGCAGTAGGCTCACAAAAAATAAATGTTTGTACAGTAATATAAACCCCAAGACCATCCTTAAACATAGGTAATTGTTTACAAATAAAAGTAATGTGCAAGCTGGGTTTTGACTTGTTTAGAAATTACTTTCATAGACATGTGCTAATTGAGCAACTCAAAGAACCAAACTTTCATTTATATTATAAAGCTAGTAATATAGATAAGGATGCATTTATATTATAGAATGGTAAGTCCTTGCCATATACATTTTTTTTCTTTTATCATCATAAAAGAATTAAAAAGAGAAAAAACATGAAAAAGTAATGTGTTACTTTCATAGATGTGTTAATTTATCATATCAAATGTATTTTATTGCATTATACTTGCTGCTATGAAACAAAAAAATTTAATTTAGTAGTTACATGACTATATCAAATATTTACACAGATGCCACACCCAAAATAAAGAAAAATGCTTTCTAACGATAAATAAACAAACAATAAAAGATATATAGACACATTAGTATATGTATATATATATATAAACATTTTATATGTTCTTTTATATGTCTAAGTAACTGTATCTCATGAGATTAACCTAAATGTAAATGACTCAAGACTTAAGATACTCAAAAGTACAACATCGCATTATTTTTAGGATATACTACCAATAAATAGGCTAACGATATCAAGGTATACACTAGCATAAGATATAACATACGGTTCTAAAAATCTTGAAAAGCAAGTTGCTAAATAACCAAAACATGTTCCTAAGAGCAAAATTCAATTAATCTAAAAGTGAAGAAAGATTCACAACGTTTAGTAACCATCTATATACTGAAGCAATTATGTGAAAGTTCAAACAAATAAAATACTGCAAGCAAATAACAAACTCTGATATGGTGACAAAACTAATAAGTAAGGCAAATTTTCTACTAGATTTACTAAGAAAAGATTTAAACGCATAATTCAATCCTCATCCTCTTCGTCGCCATCACCACTAGCAATTAGCTTGCCTGATCAATCTAAATCACCTTTTAAATGAACGGTGTCAAATCAGTTGAGGTCTATCTAAAACTCCTCAAAATCTGTTGATGGTGCAGATTTGGATAGAAGGCACCACCAGCTCCACCACTTAGTCTCTCACTAGGGCCTCCTAATCTATCACCAGTACGACCACCTCCTAATCCACTATAGCCAGCCAACCCCAGTCCTCTGTAACCATTGAAAGGACTGCTAATCCCATCATCATAGCCCCATGAATACCACTTAAAGATGATGTTGCTTGACTATTCACCCCAGACAACCCCAGGCCTCCCATTGATGAGGAGAGCTCTACGATGTGCCTAAACATGACGAAACCATAGTCAATAGATATTGTTCACTGAAAGATAGGAAAAAAATGGACTTCCAGAGCAAAAGTGAATACTTAACCATGCCTCGAGTCCTAGTCTCCTAGTGGTGGGATGGTATAATGTCTGCTCTTTCTAGTGGCCATGTCGAGGATCACGACGGCCTCCTCAAGGTCATCATAAGTGAGAAAAAGGCACAGAGGCCCACGCTGGTGGTGTCCAACCTGAGTCCCCCTAATGAAGAGCTTCCATTAGGAGGGAACAATATCGTTGATCGATTGAACGGTGTCGAGCATCAATATGGCGGGCGACGGTTTCCTTGAGGATATCGAGGAGCTAGTCTAGAGTGAACAGGTCAAGAGCTTTGGGAGTGACGATCCTAGACAACCCAAGCTTAGCGTCAATTTTTTCTTCACACTCTGACAAGAGGGAAGTGCCTTTTAGAGCATTCTTTCCTAAATTGGACTAGAAAAGTCATTCTGAAAAACTAGTTTAAAAAAGTCAATTGCTCTCAAACAAGAGTTAGACGTTTCAATTTCCTTTTAGTTATTAGTTGTTCTCAACTAAGGTTACTGTAAGAATTCTTCTAAAAGGCTGAATTATTTGTCAGTGAGATTTGGCTCGATGAAGTCTCTTTTTTTCTTTGAAATTCTGTCTAATTTTAGGAATATGGATAACTGCTTCAACTTGTTATATTAACATTTAATTTAAAAATTTTGAGTTAATTTTCAAAAATGAAATTTTAATTTATTTACAACTAATAAAAGATCATTTATTTATCTATTTATTTATTTAAAAAAGAAATCAAACCTGAAAAGTTTGTTGTTTAGTTAAAAATATTAAAGACACAGACTAATCCTAAGTTTGTTGTTTAGATAGAAATATTAAAGACACAGACTAATCCTATCCTAATAAAATGTAGCTGTTGTGCGGTCTAAAATCCTAAGGTCGCATAAAGGTTAAGTTCGACCTCCTCCGTGATGGTTATGTGCGACCTCTTCTACAGGTTATATGCGACCTTCTCCGTGTAGTCTCTTTTGCATAAGTATATGCGACCTTCTTTGTATAGGTGGTGGGCGACCTCTCCCGAAAGAAAAGGGAAACAAGTATATGCTATGTCAAACAGGAAACCTACAAGGAAAGGGGAACAGAAGTCTCCTATTTATAATCAACTAGTTATCCGTTTTGAGTAGTTATCCAATTATGTTGTTACTTAATTTATGTTACCTGATTGTATAGTTACCCGTTTATACAATTAGGATCATAGGGACATAGGGTTACCTTTACCTATATAAAGGGGACTCAAGGTTCCGAAAAGGGGGAAGAGATCCAGTATTCCAATTGCCTTTCAGTTTTCCAATTTCCAGACTTCAGAATTCCGACTCCCTATTTGAGAGGAATTTTTAGGCGAGACATCATAACTTTGAGTGCTTGTAATTCTCCATAAAATAGTGAAAAACAGTGGACGTAAGCTCATCTTTTTTGGGGCTGAACTACTATAAAATTCT
>JXTB01000012.1:290962-318236 GCA_002914805.1 Parasponia andersonii
TCAAGTTAACACCAAAAAGGTATACACGAAGAGAAGATAGAAAAGCTTACATTGGCCAGCATCCTTATCGCAGATCCGAAAGCGAACTTGGCAGAACGTCGTTTCATTCGCTCCTAACCTTCTTCAGATGTGAAGCGATCGATAAAGGCTGCGCTCATACCAGCCTTCTCTGGTAATTAGTTGAGGAGTGCAAAGAGTTCATCACCTTTATCTGCCAAGGTCGGTTTCGAAGAAGTGGCAGCCTCAGTAGGGGGTTTAGGAGTGCTCACTGGCTGAGATGGTTGTGGAGGGAGCGAGCTCGCTGGGAGGTTCTCGAAGGCAACTTTTCTCTTTTTCGAGCAGTCGACCTTCTCCTTCCCTTTTGATGGCGGGGTACTCTCGGGTGTCTTGGTTTTCGCCATGGACCCGAGAGTTGAAGGTGGTGCTCGCAAGCCGCTACCAATGACCATCTCTGTACAGAACATGTTAGTGAGCGAGGAAGTATAGTATAAAGGTAATTAGAATGAGCGTGTAATTACCTTCTTCTTGTGAAGCTGGTTGAGGAGCTGGTGGTGACACAGTCTCTAGAGATGAAGGCTCTGAGCGTGGAGGTGTGGCCGGTGCCTTTCGTTTTCTAATCCTTGAAGACGAGGCACCTAAGTCCGTCCTCTTCCTTGGCTTATTCTTCGAGCTCGAAGGCCTGGACGAGAGAACTGGAGGATCTGGGAACGCGGCACCCTTCGGAAGCAGACCGCAAGCGACCAGGTTTCTCGAAGTACCAAGTACCTTCCAATTAAATTCCTCAATTAGAAGCTCGTTGATTTTATAAACTCTTGCGAACTGTTCCCTAGAAAGCCCGGGTCGATCCCTATTATCTGCGAGGATATTCGAATGCGATCAGTACAAGAATAAACATAGAAACAAGGCAATAAATTGGAAGACTACCTACCGAGATTCTGAAAGAAGTCATTAGCTGCATAATCAAAATAGAAAAATAGATTTTTCCATTTTTCCATATTGTTGCGAACACCGTAGATCGTTTTTATTGCCTGATTCGACCATTTGCTCACATAGAAGAAGCCGAGATCTGACGGATTTGATTTTACTTGGTAGAACCAAGCAAATTCTTCAGGTGAAGGGGTTTCTAAATCTAGTTTATGGTACAGTATATACAAACCTACCATATATCTATAGGTATTAGGGGTCAATTGAAAAGGGACGACCCCATAGTAATCAATAATTGATTTTATATATAGATGGAGTGGGAGATGCACACCACACTTGAGAACTACTTCAGAGAAGGAAGTGAGTCCACGTGGTGGAGTGTGTGGTCGGTTGAATTCCATAGGTAGGCGAAGGGGTATGGCGATCTTATAGCTGCTCGCAATTTTTCTGAGTTTGTTCGATGTGCAGCTCGTCCGTACATTGGTACATGACCAATTCCCTTCTACGTATTCGTAGCCAGATGAAAATGCAGGGGCGTCCCTGATATGTCTGGGCCACTGAATCTGGGGGAGATCGCCTATTCAAGGACTACTCTGTCTAGCCCCTGTTATTTCTATCTCGGGTTCCAGCACGAGATAATCTTCGAGATTAATGGAGCTAACACTCGAGTTAGATTCTCCAGAAAAAGCATTTCCTTCCCTAAATTCCTCACTACTAGACATCTGAAAAGAAATATGCAAGGATTCAGGCATCAAGAATTTTCACTATGCTAGCACTTTGGGTATTCATCCTAGGACTGTACTAAGCAAGCAAGCTCATTCCTAAATGGTCTACGGATTCGTAAAAATATTCGAGCAGTTCATCAGTAAATGTTTGAGCAGTTCATCAGTATATGTTCGAACAGTTCGTTGGGAATAAAATAGGGTATCAGACCCTGGAAATTCTTTTCATAGGTTTGTTTCTAGTTATTGTCTAATAGTTCTACCCTACGGACTGAAAAAGGGGGAATATATAAAGAAAACACAATTCTCATTTCACTTCAGTATGGGATGAGTTTTTTATTCTTAAAGATTGAAATCACTTTCAAGAATAGAAGAAATAAGGGAAGAAATAAACTGACCTTTCTTCAGAAGTGGAAGACTTGAGATGATTTGAACTTCGTCGGAGAAAAAGGCTGTGATTTGTGCGAGCAGAAAGATGAAACGGTGCTAGGGTTCTTTGGAGTTTCGATATTCTCTGAGATAGAAACAGTAAAATGAAACAGGAACAGGCTGGTTTCTGATATTTATAATCTGGGTACCGTTAAATCACAGCCGTAGATCAGAGAGTTTGAATTTTAAATCTGAAGGCCGAAGATTACGCGGGATTTGATTCTTTCCGAAAAGTCAGAATTATTTAAAATTTGAAAAGATTTGGTTTTAAAAGAGTGACAGTTGATATCATTAGACTTTCTCGAATTCTGCTCTTTCTCAGAAAATGCTACACGTATTCCGTTCCGATAAAAAAGAGATACACGTGATCTTGAGAGATGGGATTTGAAATCTGGCGGCTCTTCGACTCTTCAGACCTTTAGGTCATGACATCACATTTTTAAGGTCGCACGGTAATTGGAAGCTCCATTTCGTCCTAAAGAACTAATGGAGCTGGGGGGCAATTATTGTGCGGTCTAAAATCCTAAGGTCGCATAAGGGTTAAGTTCGACCTCCTCCGTGATGGTTATATGCGACCTCCTCCGTGAAGGTTATATGCGACCTCCTATGTGAATGTTATATGCGACCTCCTCCGTAATGGTTATATGCGACCTTTTCCACAGGTTTTGTGCGACCTTCTCCGTGCAGTTTGCTTTATCAAACAGGAAACCTATAAGAAGAGGGAAACAAGTAAATGCTATGAAAGAAACCTACAAGGAAAGGGAAACTGAAGTATCCTATTTGTAATCAACTAGTTATCAGTTTTGAATGATTATCCATTTATGTTACCCGATTGTATAGTTACTCGTTTATACAATTAGGATCATAGGGACATAGGGTTACCTTTACCTATATAAAGGGGACTCAATGTTCCAAAAGAGGATCTCGAGGAGTTTTTCAGTATTCCAATTGCTTTTAGTTTTCCAATTTCCAGACTTCAGAATTCTGACTCCCTATTTGAGAGGAATTTTTAGGCGAGACATCATAACTTTGAGTGCTTGTAATTCTCCATAAAATAGTGAAAAACAGTGGACGTAAGCTCATCTTTTTTGGGGCTGAACTACTATAAAATTCTTTCTCTCTTAAATTACTTTGATTATTGACTCAATTCACACAAGCCACATTTCTCAATTTTTTCTAAATTTATTGTTGATAAAACTTCCATCAACAGTAGCAAACCAAACATGGGATATAATTAGACTATTATCCTATTCAAACTAATCCGAGGCCTGAAGGTATTTGAGAACTATATAGAAGAAGGATATAATGGTAATTTGGATTTTTAGATGGAAGGCTTATAATTCAAGTCTACATGGATGAGAATTACCCCTCTCTCTCTCACACACACTATTTATGTGGAGCTACACTAAGAGAAAAGGATATGGATAATATCATTTAGGGACCTTTAGTCTTTTTTAGGACTATGATGATATAATGACTTTTTTAGGACTAAAAAGAGGACTAGGTAGATAGAGAAAAAAACGGTTTCCAAACTTGCCTTTTAGCTAAAAGTGAAAATGGTAGGTGGAGCATTAAATGTTCTTCTCTCTCTCTCTCTCTCTCTCTTTCTCCACAATTTGCCACCACTTTTTCCTTTGCATTTTCGTTCTCTCTCTTTTTCTTATGTATTCTTCTTCTTCTTCTTTAGTTCTCTCTTTAAAGATCAGAGGTTTAGTTTCTATCTCTAGCGGAATATGAAACCTTTGAATCATTAACCTTATTAGTCTATCTTTCTCTATGTTTCATTGTTTTTCATTTTATTCTCTTCCTCACTCTCTCTTTCTCTCTCTTTTAATTCAAGCTTTCTTTCTCTCTTTATTAATAGCCGTGTTTCTCAATAGGTATTTGACTATTTTGTAAAAAAATTCAGATGAAAAGAGGTAAGTTATTTGGATTTTGAAGGTAAATAATGAAGTTTTGTGCAAGACTAGTTTTTTATTATTGATATTGAATGAGTAGTATTTAAAAGAGGACCATAATATTAATTTGGATATTATTGTGTTAAAATTCCATATTTTGGTATACTCATCATTTTCTTAATATTTTATAGATCTCGTTGTGACAATGTAGGTCAAGACTAATTTGAATTTAGGTCAAGATTCCTTTGACATTGGGTCAATACTATATTGATTTGAAGAGATAGGTCAAACTGAAACTTGAACTTACGTCAACATTCTCTTGACTTTTGATCAATATTATATTAAATCAACTGGTGGGGACTCAGTCAAAAAAAGTATTCACGTTGTGGCAATTCAGGGTATAATAGGCAGATTTGTTGTAATCCGATTCCACTCTATAGCACGATTAGTAAATCTTCAGACTGTCCTAGAAGAATGGGACAAGAGGATTCTAACTTAGAATCAAGAAACTCTTGCCTTGGGAGCGAGAAGTTATTAACTTGGGGTCAAAAAATTCTTGGAATAGGGTTAAAAAAATTATGGACTTAGGGTCGAGATGTTCTTGACCCGAGGTCAAAAAGATATTGACTTAAGGAAAGGAATACTTTACTTAGAGTCAACAACATTTTTAGTAAGGGTCACAAAGTGCGTATAAAACTTAGTCACGACATTATATATAATGTATTCTTAAATTTAAAAATTGAAATTTATTGACCTCATGTCAAAATTTTCTTACCTGAGGTCAAAAACTTTATTTTATTTTATTTTCCAATTCATTAATCAGGTCAAGAACATATTGATCCTATTCAAGATTTTCTTGAATGGAGTCACAATCCCTTTAATCTAAAAATGATCTTGAATGGGATCACAATCTCTTTATTCTAAAAATTAAATACAATTTTATGTGTTTGTCAATTCAAAAAATTCTTGACCTTGGATGTCAAGTAATATTCGATTTGAAGTCAAGATATTCTTGACCTACAGTCAAGATAGCCCTACATAGAGTCAAGTTTAGCTTGACTTATAGTAATAAATAAGGTATTTATCAAATACACTAAATGCCACTGAAACATTTACTAAATAGATGAGTTTTTACAAAATGATAATCATTAAATATACCAAAAAATATTATTAAAAATTAGATATTATTCGAAAACCATAGAAATCACAAGCCAAAAAAAAAGTAATTATTTAAACCACAACTAAAATAAAATATTATTTTTGCTTCTCTAAATTGGGTAACTTCTATTGATCAATTTCGGCATAATCCTCATATTTTGCAATGCATAATAATACAACTTGCATGCAAGTTTATGACAAAACTATTCCATCCTTTTAACAGTAACATTAGCAATTGACTTGTCGGACATTAGAAACTCAACATACTTGATAACAAATATATCAATGTTCTAACTGAATAATAACAAAATATAAAGTTGAATAAAGTAATAATATTAAATGAGGGTCAACTGATACATGACCCTTGGCCAAATGCTCTTTAACTTAGGGTCAAGATCTTCCTGACCCAAGATCAATGAGCACTTGAACCAAAATTTGAAAAAAGTCAATTTAACGTAATCATTTACTACCTCATTAATCTGCTATAGATTATTCTCACAAAGGCAGTTTGAAAATGAATGTCCATTCTGCAATGTCCGGAGTATCAAATATACCACTAATAATAAGAAGATGGGACAAATATTTTGCCACCACAAAACACTTCTTCTCAACCAACTCATCGTGCAAGAGCTTTCCTTTAAAAAAAATCATAAACTACAATGAAACTTAGAGAAATATCAACCTTAAGTAAGACTTAACAAGTGGTCAAGAACTTTTTGACCTTAACTAGAGAAATTCAAATAAACAAGAGGTTAAGAACCTTCTGACCTATAGCTAAGGACTTCTTAACCCGATCAAGGGCTTCTTGACCTAGAGGTTATAGGGCTCTTGACGTGAGGCCAAGAAGTACTTGACGAGAGTCAAGAAGATCTTGACTAAATACTTGGCTCAGGTCAAAAACTTCTTGACTCCATCAGAACATTCAACATCTGAAACAATCAGTCTATTGCCACCATTAACAAACCCAAAATAGGTCAACATATGTGCTTCATAAAAAAATAATGAGCAACTATACAAAATAGGCATCCATACTACCAACAAATCCCAGAAATGTATTAAATTTTACCAAAATTATACACCATACCAAAAATTATATCAACCAATGATATCAAGATAGGATATTTCCTAATATACTCTAGCATACTTGATCACAAATATACCACGGTTCTCGCTGAAAAATAACTAAATATCATATTAAATCAAACAATAATATCAAGTGAGAGTCAAGCTAGACTTGCCAAGGTCAAGTGAAACATTAGCATAGGTCGAGTGCTCCTTGAGCCATAATCAAGGAAGACCACGTTAGACTTGACCCAAGGAGAATCGTGCCAACTAATTTTTGACCTAGGGTAAAGTGAACTTTGACTCTGGGTCACGTGATCATTGACCTTGGGTCAAAAACTTCCTGACCCAAGGTTAATAAGTACTTGACCCAATTTATTGGGAAAAAAAATAATTTAACGTAATCATTTACTTAATTATTAGTCTGTTGTGGATTATTTTCATAGAAGCATGCTGAAAATAGTTGTATATTTTTTGCAATGTCTGGAATAAATCAAATATACTAATCACATCAAGAAGATGTGGATAACATTTTGATTGCAATAAAATAAAAAGAAAAGAGCTTGATTAGGTTCAAGAAGTTCTTCACTTGAGACAGAAAGATCTTGACTATGATAAAGAATCACTTAACTTGAGTCAATATCATCTTAACCTCTACTCGAGATGAAAATAAAGAATACCAATACGAATTTAGCCCATAACCACCATCAACAAATCCAACACGGGTCAAAATTTTTATATCAATGACTACTAACAAATATTTATACAAAACTAGCAACAATACTACCAACAAAATCTCAAGATATCAATCGATGAAGTCAAGATAGGTTTTATCTTAACACACAATCTCAAAAAAAAAAAAAAAGATTTTTTTAATAAAATATAAAATCAATCTTTTCTTCCTCCATTGAACCAATATTTTCCCTTTTTCCTTTCAAATCGATCAGATTTTTGTTTGGGATATTAAGCTTCAACATTAGAGTCTTTGCTTATGAATTTGACGACATATTTCTCATCTTTCCTAATGATGTCAATCATGGAGTTTCCATAGAGGACAACATTTTACCTTTGGTTAGATGAGTTTTAGCCATTACAGGTATTTCAAAGTTTCTTGAGACAAAAAAGATGAAGAAAATGGAGAGGCAAGCGGAGAAGGTATTGACCTTAAGGCGGTTTTAGGAGAGTTTTAGGTGATTTTGAATTCAGGTTTAGGAGGTTTCTCTTCAGAGAAAATGAAGACAAGAGAGAGAAATAGTGAGAAATGAAAGAAAGATGAGTTTTACGTGAAAGAGTGGAAATATATCAAATCTAAATTAGGTCATGTCAGGCCATGTTTGGGGTTAGGCTAGGGGCATTTTCAGTCTTTTAGCTCTTGTGGGTCCCGCTTTTTACTCCTAAAAATCTTATCTAATAAACCAGTCCTAAAAAAGTCAAAAAGGGCTCTATTAGTCCTATCTATGTCCTTTTCTCCTTTAGTAACGATATAGTTGGACTAGTCGATCAATACCACATGATACATATGCTATCTTTCCCACTCATTTAGAGGAATGGGCTTTGGTATTCTTGGGGGAAATTGATGCAAATGATCCATTTTTGAGGCATTTGGACTTTTTTGAACCTTTTTTTAAAATGACTTATTTAGACCAAATTTATGACATTTTTAGCTCATTTTGGAGAGAGAATTATTCAACTTTCCAAATATGCCTATCTATAAATATCTGCTTTTTCTCCTCACCTTTCTCCAACACGTTCCCTTCTTCTTTATTGATTTCCATTTTCTTCGCCTCTCTCTCTCTCTCTCTCTCTCTCTCTCTCTCTCTCTCTCTCTCTCGACTATAGTTCTATATTCCGTCTACCGTAGCTCTATACGAAGCCTTAGTCTCTCGCTCTCACTCTTGCATCGTCCTATTTGGTCGCATTAATTCTATGAGGAAGAGATATGTGCTTTTTTTTAGTTCCTCGTCACTTATTTGTTCTTACTTTAGGTTTCTGGGCATAGAGGATGGTAGAAGTAACTGGGTATAGATCTATTAGTTACCAAATCTATGTTGACGTAATAGACACAGATCTGATTATAACCATTGGTCATAAATTTGTGACACAAAGATATAGTATGTCATAATCTCTCTCTGTCTCGCTCTCTCTTTCTTTCTCTCTCTCTACCATAGCTCTATATTCCCTCTATGTCAACTTCGTCTAAAATACCTCTAGCCACTGTAGCTCCATATAATGTCTTCGTCTCTCACTCTCATTCTCGTATTGTCTCATTTGGTCATATTGATTCTACGAGGAAGAAATGTGTTTTTTTTTGTTCCTAGTCACTTATTTATTCTTACCGGAGATTACTGGGTATAAAAAATGGTAGAAGTAACTGTATATACATGTGTTAGTTACCACATCTGACTAGATCTATGTCGATATAATGGACTCAAATTTGATTGTGACCTGTTATCACAAATTTGTGACACGAAGTTATAGTACGTCAGAATTTGATATTTACGTTTGTTTTAGAAGAGGCCAATGAATATAAGTTTATTTTAATTAAAAAAAAAAGAACGTTAAGTATATGTGATGCAAAGTATGTAAATTTTGTGACAAAAAGTCACATTATTGTGACTGATAGTCAATATTTAGTTTGTATATTTTTTTTGTTTGCCTCTTTATGAATATTGTGAGTTTCTGTCATATAATATATTAGGTACTTGCTTTATGGAAGATATAGTAGAAGTAACTAGGTATAGATCTATTAGTTACGAGATCTATGTCGATGTAATGATCCAAAATCTGATTGTGACTATTTGTCACAAATTTGTGATACAAAAACATAGTACATTATAGTTTGATATTTACGTTTGTATTAGAAGAAACTAGTGTATGTAAGTTAATTTCAATAAAAAGGACGCAGAGTATGTGTGATGCAGAGTATTTTTGTGACAGACAGTCGCATTATTGTGATTGACAGTTAATATTTGGTTCACTTATTCATGAACATTGTGAGTTTCTATCACATAATATATTCAGTAGTTCTAATCCGTGTTAACTTTTTAAAATTTATATTTTGCAGACATGGACAATATTGTTGTTTTCTAGAATTAAAATGGTAATTAAGACTATAATCACTGTCATTGGACGAGGTCTACAGGTATTTTGGTTCCAGTCCCGGAGGAGATAAAAGGACTAAGAATAAAAGGATACCGTCAAAGTTTCTAGTTTACGATCAACTTTTATTAAATATATCTATCTTGAAATATTATATATTTTAATATGACTTAGAGAGTCATACATTTGTGACAGGTAATAATAAATGACAATTCAAAATTATAGAGAATATGCTACAAATATGATACTTTGACACAAATATGCAACGAACTAAAACATTAATTTATGCCTGATTTCGTTGTTGTATTGTTTTTATCCCAATTTATATGTATTCAAGTTTCTAGTTTATGATCAAATTTTATTAAATATATCTAGTTTGTGTGAGATATTATATATGTTCGAGTTATATATTATAAGTCATACATGCTATAACTATGACACAAATATGTGATAAACCATAACAAATAATAGTCAAATAACCTACGTAATTAATATTACTTTCGTACCTAAATAGTCGGACACTTTGATCTAAAAGAAAAGAGTGACGTTAGGGTTTGCAATGATGGAGTCAGTAGTGGGGTTTATTATTTCAAATTTTTTATTATAAAAAATAACTACAATAAAGTACAATTGAATAGTATTTTGGACTTTTCCTTTCTTAGGTTGGTCTAGAAAAGTCATTTTGGGAAAACGGTTTAAAAGAGTCCAAATGCCTAAAAAATAGCCTATATGCGTCAATTTCCCTATTTTTGGACTTGGGTGTAATGGCCCAATCAAGTTCCTAAGATCGGTTAATGCATAATAAATATTAATACAAATTATGTAGCTCTTTTGAAGAAGGAATACGGGGATTCAAGTGATAACTACTCTTCACTTATAGTGGCTTAGGCTACAATTTGGGAAATTAACATGAAAATAGTAGTAATTTTGACTAAAATGATTTTTTTTTTATGAGTGTTTAAAAAAATAATTTTTCTGGTAGTGCTTTAGTGTTATGTGACTTTGTGTGAAAGATGGTCACATAATTCATGACTATTGATTAGTTTTATAGAAAAATCATAATTTTATTGTTATAAATTGTATGACCTCTCATTACATAATTTGTGACACTATTAAAAATGTCAATTTAAAAAACCAAAAAAAAATTAAAAAAGTCATTTTATACCAAATTAGTATTATCTAGGTTAATTTCCCTTATAATTTCATCCAGTCAAGAATTAGAGTATAAATATTTGTCTATTTGCTTTGTAGATTATAATTCTTAGATTATTGATTTATTAGTAAATTATAGTACATTTTCCCTTCAAAAAAGAATTATTGTATATTTAGTAAATCACCGATTTACAACTTATTTATCAAATTGTGTTTAGGGTTTAATACTTTTAGTAAATGATTGCTTTATTTTCAAGTAAGTAAATAACTAATTTACCTCCTCCTTTTAAATAACACCATTGTATAATATTAATGGAAAATACAAATGATAGCCCACTTTATAATAATAGTAAGTAAGTAATTTAACAATGGTATAATAGTAATATACCATCATATATCGTGGTAAATGACATACTATCAATGGTAAATATACCACTTAATATCATTGGTAAATTTTTTGAGGTTATGATAAATAAATGACATACTAATTTATAATAGTGGTAAATAAATTATTTACTAAGAGTATAATGATAACTTCAAATTCTTACAATTAAAAAGATATATTTGTTCTTAAAATCGAAAATGGATAGTTTCTAATCTCGAGTCTCAAAAGTGGAGTTTTTTTACATAAAAAATGATTTATTTTTGTACAAGTCCTTTTTCAAAATGACTTTATTAAGGATTGTCACAATGTTTATGACTCATAGTCACCAAAGAATGGTGACCACAACTTTTATAACATATCGTAATTATTATGACAATATTCATGATAGATAAGCACTTGGGTTAAGTAGAAAATTATCACTTTTTTCAAATATTTAACTAAATTTACCATTACTATTAGATTATACTGCTGTTACAAGAGAATTAGTCAGGAATCTGTCAAGAATTCATCAAGAATTTGTCAAGAATTCATCAAAAATCTATCAAAATTACTATTGACGTCAAAAATCTGCCAAAAATTCGTCAAAAATTCATTTAAAAAAGTGGTATAATAGTAAATTTAATTAATGAGAAAAAAAGTGGTATTCACCTAAGTTATTCTTTAATAATGACTGAAAAATATTATAACTACTACTTACTATCACGATAATTATATGTCACTCACATTATCACAATTCTACAAAAGTCATTTTGAAAATTAGAGATGAATTTTAAAAGATCATTTTGACCCGAATTACTCCTAGGCAGCTCCAATTCCCTTTTTTGGTGAATTGTTGACATCATGAAAATAAAAAATAAAAAATTACACCTACAACCTGATAATGTTAAAAATTAAAGTGACACTCAAAGTAGGATTGTTCAAAAAAAATTGAGGCAAAACAAAATGTAAAATCGCACTGCACCAATCCATGTGAATTTTCCAATCATATATTTGATATCGTTTTTGTTTGTATAAGTCGAGATATGACAAAAACGATCAAATCACATTGCATCAAATCTATGCGATTTCTCCAACCATGTATTCATGTTGTTTGATATGATTTGTAAAATCCCACGAGGCCTGCGTTTTGGAGAAATTCTTCGCTGTTCCTTGATAATTTTTAAGCAAACCTTTTTCCCCTTACTTTGAATTTATATTTTTTAATGTCGTAGAATATATTCTTTATTAGTGTACTACATTCCTGGTCCTAAAAAAAAGTTATTGTCAGCTCAAATTTGACAAAGGGTGACTCTATTGCCATATTTTTTTTTTTCTTTCCTCACTCCTTTTTAACTATTTAAATATTTACAAAATATCTTTTTTATAAATTGACATGAATATCCTCGTATGACGTTAAACAATTAAAATCTTTATCTCTTAGCGCACCCCTAAATTATGTACAATAATCGTATGATACTTTGTTCAGAATTTTTTAAAAAACAAAAATCAAGATTTTATGTTTTTATTTTAAAGTTTTTTCTAACTAACAGTTAATGTTTTATTTGTTTTTTGAACTTTTTTTTTTGTGAGAAGGTGGGAACCAACCATTCTAGAACTATTTCTTATAAGTTTTTATTTATTTATTTTTTTGGTTTGGGAACTGACTATATTTTTTTTGGATAGGGGATCTATCATTTTTGAACTTTTTTTTTGGGTTTAGGAGCCAACAAATTGTGTAGTTATAAGAAAAAAAATCATTAGTTTTCTCAATTTATACTATTGTTGTAATTTATGAAAGGAGAAAAAATTCTAAATACTAATTTATAGTAAAGTATTAAGGGAAAAAGAAAGAAATATTTTGAAAAATATTTAACAATAGATATTTTTATACACAACATAAATTTATAAGGTGTGTAAAAAGAAATTTTAAAATATTAGAGGAGTATGTTTAGAAAGTAGGTGGGAGAAAAAAAAAAAAAAGCAAAATGACACCATGAGGCTAAAACGAGTCAAACTTCATGAAATACTCCTAATGCATTGAATAAAACGTAACTATAGGGAATACTCTTAAATTGAAAAAGAACAAAAGAAAAAAAAATGAAAACCTTACAACTTAGAGTTTTAGCTGTGTCATTTTAAAAAAAAAAAAACGTTTAAACAACTAATAAATTCGTCCTTAAAGAAAGTATATAAATAATATAAATTTAGGGATATTAGAGTGTGGGTCCATCTTTTACACTTTGTTTTAATAAATATCTATTTGTTTTTTTTTTCCCCTTCTTATAGATAAATGGCTAAATATATGTATTTTTAGGTTTGGTATATCTACTTATATATCAATTTTAGTTGATATATTAAGTATATTAGACTACTTATATATCAATTTTAGTTTATATATTAAGTATATTAGACTTTATACCAGGTAAATCATATTTTTTATTTGGTATATGCATTTACATATCAAACATTTTTAATATAATATAACATTTGAAAAGAATAGATATTTACTTAAAATAAGCCCAAAATTCAATCATTTATGATCTAACATTTGGAAAAAACAGACAATTATTTAAAATAAGCCTCGAATTCAATCATTTTGCTATAAAAACCTATAATTTAATGGCAAAACTAAATTTTGAGTCAAATTTGAAATTGTTTGTGTTGTTCTATTGGCACCTCATTATATTTATTAAATAGAGACTATTGTGAAATTCTAATGTAAATGAGAGAATATCAGTATAATTTGTCAAAAAAATAGTTAATAATCGTAATGCTCTTGAGTTATACTCATTGTATCATTTTAGCTTCGAACTTTAAACTTACATATTAATGATCCTTAAATTATATATTTGTTGCTACAATGACCCTTTCATTTGAAACTGTTAAATATTTAATGGAACTATTTTTACAAAGCTCATAGTTTTGTAATTATAGTCAAAAATGGGACTTCGAATTTTTAATTATACATTTAGATTATCAAGACTTACGCAATTATTGTAGCAATTATTATTTTCTTTTCACAAATTATTAAATTTTTAGTAGAAATGAGTCACGTACAAAACATATAATTTGGTAACTCTAGTTAATGATGAGATTTTGACTTAAAGAAATAAATAATGTTCAATTATACACTTTGCTTATGATTATTTTATATTAAAAATAACTATTTGTGATAAATAAATTATTGTTATAATAATTATATAATTGAAAGATAATTAGTATGTAAGTTAAAAGTTCGGAATTAAAATGGTTAAATATAACTTAAGGGACACTACTATTACTAACCAAAATAATAATAATAATAATTATTGACGAGTTAATAATTGACCAACATGGAGAGGCAAGAGTCGAGTGTCGTGGGAAGAGAAATTGGGCAAAAGAACATTATGAAAAAATTAATGTCAAAAATATCTTTCTGAAAATTTAAATTAGCAAAATAACTTTCTTCCTTTTAAAAAGAGAAAAAATTAGTTTAATAAAAATTAGTTAACATTAGTGTTAGATTAATAATTATATTAGTGTTGCTGACTTGGAATTGAAAAAAAATTAAAAACTAAATTGAAAAAAAAATTCTCTTCTCTTCGACATCCTCTCTCTCTCTCTCTCTCTCTCTTCTATTCTCTTCTCTTCTCTTGAAACTCAAAAAAAGTGGGATTCATCCTCTTTAATCATGTATTAATCCATTTTCTCAGACAACAATCCATCTACCCAGAAATCTCACAAAAATTGAAGAATTGTCTCAAGTGTCATATTTCGTTGCATTAGGTTGAAAAAGAAAAAAAGTGAAAAGGTTATTTAGTTAGATCAACTTATTCTCGCTTTTAAGTTCGTTTATGTGTTTATTGACAATATACAAGTATTTTTCACTTAAAATTATAGTTTTGTGGAAAATAAATGAGTTTAGAGGTTAAAAAAAATTGGAATAGTCGAATAAAAGAGGTTAGGGACGAACTGTAATTTAGCGATTGTATGTAGTTGAAGACGATCGAATGGTCACTCTATTATTACTATGGTCGCTCAAGCATAAAAATGGTCGATAATTTATGCTTGAGCGACCTTTAGTAACATTAAAGGTTACTTTGTTTTCATTAAGGTTGCTCAAGCATAAAACTAGTCACTTAGATTGAACGACTTATCATTCATCTTTAAGATCGCTCTATTATTTTTATGGTCACTTAAGCATATGAATAGTCTCATTCATCTTCAAGGTTGTTTTGGCGTAAAGAGGGTTACTTAATGCCTCTTGGCCAATATGAAAAATTTTAATAATGCCGTTTATCCCAATTATATTTATAATTTAACTTTTTTAAATATTTGATAACTTAATGATTTTTTTCCATATCATCATAGGTATAGATCCCATATATATTTCTGTAGAATGCAATAGTGAATAGAAGAAGATGGAAAACAACAATTGGGAATCGTTTGGAAGTAGTTTTACTAAAAGTTTTATGGTTGACAAGAGTATAAAGTTTCTTGTCCATATGCATATTAAAAATATGATTTCTCAATAATTAAAGTAAATTAAATTTATTTTTATTTATGGTACTAATTGTGTGAAATATATCTTAATAGTTTTCAAAAGTCTTATTTGTGCAACTAATTTAATACAATTTATTTTTTACTCTGCCATCTAAATTTATATAGTTGTGTATTAGAGATACTCTTTTAATTCTCAATTACTAAGCCATGAATCTATAATCCTTAAAAAAAAAACTCAAGGTGGCTAAAATTTATATTGTGTGACCTTAAAATTACATTACGTGACCATAATAGTCGTCCACTAGAATTGAAAGTGACTATAATGGTTGCCAAAGTGACTATAATAGTTGCTCTATGTTAATTGTGCATAATAACATACTCACTTGTATTCTCACTAATTTAAGTAAAGTATATTTGTTTTAAGTAATTACAAAAATGATACTAAGTTATAGTGTTATTATATGTCACAAAAACACCTACTATATTAATTATGTATAAACATATTTTAAAAAATGTGATTTCTTACTAATTTAAGTAAATTATATTTATTTTAAGTAATAAACATAAGTGATAGTAAGTTGTAGTATAATTATATATCATATAATCACCTACTATATTAATTGTGCATAGACATATTAAAAAAATATGATTTCTCATTAATTTAAGTAAATTATATTTATTTTAAATAATTTAACATATAACCACATACTTTGTTAATTATGCATATGCATATTTAAAAAAAAATATGATTTCTTACTAATTTAAGTAAAGTATATTTATTTTAAGTATACAAGTGATGTTAAGTTATAGTGTAATTGTCCATAGGCATATTAAAAATATGATTTCTCAATAATTATAGTAAATTAAATTTATTTTTATTTATGTGTTTTTTGCATTAAAAAATTCTTTTTTGAAACAATAAAATTTTTAAAGATAGATATATCATTTTTGTTCTTTTTTATTATTATAAATTATAGTAAAAATTATATATTTATATGTATTATATGAGTATGAAATGGCACGACCTAGTTAATAATACAGCATAAGAGTGCATTAGATATTCTATAATTCATTAAGATTTCTTTTTTTCGTTAGGAGTACATAATTTTAGAAAATGACCAATTAGACCATACTTTTAGAAAATGACACATTAGACCATACACGGTTTGTGGTCGCTTAATGAAATTTTATAATCGTCTAGTATTAAATTATGGTCCCCGAATGTAAAGTTATAATGGTCACTCAATGAAAGTTTGTGATTGCTCAATGAAATTTTATAGTCATCTAATATTAAATTATAGTCACTTGGGGCATATTGTGGGTTGCTTAATATAAAGTTACAGATGCTCAGTGTGGATTTTTGGTTGTACAATTAAAAGACCAATGAGATAATAATTAACATATACTCCAATATAGATAATCTAGATATATGAATAGAGAGTATTAAAAAAACTCTACAACTATGACTCTGCACTACCGACATAGAGTTGTACTGCATACGACTCTCGTATGATGTCTATATTTTTGTCATTCAGTTGATTCCATATATTCTCATTGAAAAGGCCAACTATGTATATTTATAAAGTCTTCAACATATATACTCCACACTCTCCCCTGTTAAAAAAAATTTAAATAAATTAGTATCAAGTAAGAAACCTTACCTGAAAAATTCATAGGTAACCATAAAAATTCCACTTTTTTGTACCGCTATTTTTAGATGACATGTCTTGCCTGTTAATATAATAAATATTTTTTTTTTCGTAAAACAACTTCTCCCAAGGATACTTATTAAACAATGGAACATCGTTAACAAGTTGCAATCAAAATGGATCGATTGTTGCACTAGAGTTGCATATGCAACAAAGTACCGAGTAAGTAAACAAAGTATAGCTTCACTCTGTCCCTGGTCTTTTCCTTATGCATATACAGATGACTCAGAGCATTAGCAATATCAACTAGTTTAGGAGCTTTCCTACCAAAAGTATTTATTCATTAACTCTTGTTTCTCGATAACTTTTATAATCTCTTCATCTATTAGATCGTGACTAGTGTATAATCCAGATATTATTGCAAACTCATTGAGGGAGAACCTAAGTGGATTTTCCTCTATCAAGAATCAAATTTCACTTTTTTTTTTTTTTTTGCCAATTCACCCTCCTCGATATTATTTGATATGCCAAAGTGCCAGCAAATTACCTTTTATTAGGCAAGTCCAATAAACGACCTAGCTGAGAATACGTCTTAAATACTTTTTCATCATTTTTTGTCATCCAATTTTTAATTATATCAAAAACACCTCAAGTCGATCTTACAGTAACTTTTGCTTTAACAGTTGTACTCGTTATAATCTTTGAGATATTTGGTAGCTTAGATATTGATATTTTCTTACTACCCCAAAATATATTGTAAAGAATACTTTAATGTCTCATTAATATTATGAATAAAGTGATGAAATAAAAACCACAATACCTCAAATACAAAAAATAGATAATCTAATATAATTTATTCAAATGTGTATATATTATGCTCGTTTCGTATTATATAATTGCTACAATATAAATAAGTATAAACTATTTTAATAACATTAGTTTAAAAACTAATAATTGGTCGTTTTGTGTATTGTCTCACTGATATTCATTGAGTGACTTTTATCATGACAGAGCGACCATTAAAGCCACTCTATATAATTATAACATAATTATGGTCGCTCAATATATTATTTTTAACAATCAACATAGCCACCTTAATATTAATAAAGCGACCTTAAAAATCGCTCAATATAATTACAACGACAATTATGGTCACTCAATCTATTGGCAATGGCTCAATTTATTATCATATTGATGTTTAATGATCTTCAAAATCTTATGGTTGCTTTTCAAAATGAAGTGATAAAGAATATTGTTCTTTGGAAATAAAACAAGCATGAAAATAAAAAATAATGAAAATTGGTCTTTTTACAAAAAATAACAATCTTTGTGTTTAAATTCATATCAGATTTTATATTTGAATCAATTGTTATTCTTTGAGAATTGAATAAGTTATGCAAATTAAAATTCAAATAAATTTGTAATTTAAAAGCAAAAAATTCAAAATTTCTTTCAAATTGTTGAGATTTATTAGACGGAGACAACAATAGTGGCTCATATGGCAACTAAGGTAGAAGTGGAAGCTCTTGGCTACCTTTCATTTTTTCTATACTCCAAAGAATGTTGGGTTGCAGTTTAGAAAGCTCTCGAAAAAAGATTATGGAGGGATACTGCTGCAGACCTGCACTTATAGATGGAGGAAAATGAAGAAACGGGTCGAAGGAGAAGAGGAGTACTGGCAAGCCTAGACGGCGCAGGGGAAGTGGAAGAATTCTTTTTTTTTTTTTTATATTACTGACTTTTAAGTCATATAATGTAATATATGTTATTAGCTTTCCTAATAAGTGATTAATAATTAATTAGTGCTAATTGAATTTAATTAAATTTATTGAAATAAAAAAAATTAAAAATAAATAAGAAAGTCATTTTGCTAAATTCGGTTTCTGAGTTGCCATTTTGCCAAAGCACTCTCGCGGGAACGACGTCGTATACCGACGAAATAGGCTGGAAAGAAAACTAGCTATGTTAAAAGGAGACTGACTCTGCTTTAGCCTTCACTAGGCAGTTTCAATCTTTGATTTGAATTCTTCATGTTAGGGTGAGTGAGTGTGAACTGGTGGTGTGAATTCATGGCGTTCTGTCATTCCCCACGGCTTCACTTTCACTCCCTAAGGAGATGCTTGAAACTCTTCGGTACCCATTTCTTAACCCCTCAAAGGTTTGGCCCTGGACTCGGCTTCCACAACTTAAGCAAACCCCATCTGCTTCACCCTTCGCTCACCTTATCCACAAAGGTAGCGGCTATGGCTACTCTACTCAAGTTTGTGTTTTGATTATTCTTTTTTCTTTTCTGGGTCGAAATATTTCTCACTAAAGGTTTTGATGATGTACTTGTTTAGACCCAATATCCATAATCTGCATAAAAAGTCCTTATTTCGTTGTTGGGGAAGTTCCCACTTTTCAAAGTGCTTATGTCGTATCAAAGAAAGTTCTTATTTTGGTTTTCAGTTGAACCTGATTTGTGGGTCCATCTAAATTTTCAGGGTTGTTGTGTTATGTCCAATGGTTTGAATTCAGTTTTAGTTGGAGGTGTTCACTGGGAGGAGAGGAATGCAACAGTTTTTGCTAAAGGTACATTGCACCAAGATGCACTACTTTGTTCAGAAGAAAAAGTAGTAAATAATAACACTCCGGATGGTGGTAGATTAATGCTTATTGATGGCACTTCTATCATTTATAGAGCGTACTACAAGCTTTTAGGTATGTTATATAAATATTTTACCTCTTGGTTTATATTGATTGACTTTCTGCTTGGTTACAATGCAAATCTTTGTCTTTGTTTGAACTAGATTCGTTGTTACGCGACATAAGATTAATGGCAATTATCTTTATTTTTTATTTTTTATTTTTTTTTAAAGTAGGCTTAAGCAATGACTTGTACTCTTTATAAATTAAAGAAAAATAACTCACGCATCTAAGAGTTGAACTCCCGACCTGGTACCTAATCCCCACCCCACTTCACTAGTTCAGTGGGCACAACAATTATCTGATTATTTGGATGGAAGAGGCACCAAATTTTTTGCATGGATAGGGACTAACTTTTAGTCCAGTGCATATTCTGTTTGCTTGTTTACTTATTTAATTTGGAGAAACTTTCTTTGTACTTTTGCATTTCTTAATTATGCGATTCACTAATATTGGATTTACTCTTCTGGTTTGAGTAGCAAAGTTGCACCATGGGCACCTATCACATGCTGATGGAAATGGAGACTGGGTGCTGACTGTGTTTACAGCATTATCTCTTGTAAGTGATGTTTAAAGATGCGGGCTTATGATGGTTTCTTCTTTTCTGTGCGTCTAGTAAGTGTTGACCTATTTTACTTTTGAGGTGGACACATGTATACATGTGAGAGTTGTGTTTCTTCTTTGGATGATAGGTTATTATTTAAATAATTTATACAGATGATAGATGAGGTCCAAGTAAATTTTTTTGTCGCTTTCAATTTTCGCAGATTATTGATGTTCTGGAGTTTGTCCCTTCCCATGTGGCGGTATGTATATTTAAAATTTTTTATGGTACTTTCCCCATCCATTGCATCAAATGATTTCTGATTTCATCGCATCTTATTGTTCTCTTTATTTGTTGGATGGTCTTGACTTTGTTATGCTTTTCATTCGTGTTCTGTTACACAGACTTTGATGGACTAGTTATTCATTGGTTTTAAAAAAAATCTGCCATCATTAGTTAAGGATTAAGGTGTAGAGATAAGTTGTAGACCATAAAAATTACCAACGAGGATAGCTGGTTATCTTATCAGGGTGCTGAGTGTGTACCTTGCATTTATTATGGTTTGGGTTCTATGGGAGAAGGGCCAATACTCTCATTGGTGTTGCCATGTTGGACTATAAAAGTTATAAAACGTCATTGATACTAATACAAACTTAGGAAGAATTGTATCAGATGTCATATTTTTTTGGGTCATTGTAGCCTCTAGTTCATATTAAATTCAGTGACTTACTCTTGTCACTTTTGCTAGGTTCTGTGCATTTATCCACTTTTTCTTCATTTCCTGTTTTGAAAATCTTTCTACCTTTTAATGGGATTGTGTGCCTTATGTTCCTTTTGTTCTTTATTTACCCTTGCATGCAGGTGGTGTTTGACCATGATGGTGAGATATAAAATTTGGTGACACCTTCCACTTTCCACTTGATTTCTTTAAATGATTCTATCCTTGTATGTATTGATACTCTTCAATATTAGATCTGGTTCTCCTGTTGAACCCTTCAAGTTTCTAGGTAGGTAACCATGACAAATTGAACCCTCTCATGTGAGCAAACCATGGGCCTAAACACTCAATGGTCTTGACCTACACCTTATGCATCTGTCCTTATAAAATCTGAAGTTCTTCCACAAGTTTATACCTGTGGCTTTAGTTATTTCTAAAATTTTTCAGTTTAGGTTTGGAATAACAAAACTTTCTGGTTGTTTAGTGTACCTGGAGTTTTTCGAAGAAACATTCTTATTCCCTCATAATCCTTGGCTTTTTTTGAACTTTTCGCATAACACTTCTAATTTAATCTCAAACTTATATAGTAGAGGGAAGAAGCCAGATTTCTCAATAAAGGACATTTGTCTTCGTTGGACATCATCAAGAATCATAGTGGTCAAGAATTCTGCATCCCTTCCTCCCTCTTTCCCTCCCTCCGTCCCAATTTGGTTGTTCTTTACTTGGTTGAGACATTTCCGCAATAGGACATGAAGTTGCATCAACGAGTTGAGTTACTTTAGGGCAGCATCTCATAGTGATGATGTTGAACACTGTTATCTGATATAACCCACCTTTTCCCTACTCACTAATTAATTTATGAGTTGTCGGGAGAATTTGGTGTGTGGACCTGCTGTTTCCAGTCAATTTTTGATAAGAAAGAACTTCTCTTTTCAGGATTTCCATTTGGTCAAACTTGTAATTCATCCAAAGAAAGTTTTATGGCAAAAGGTATGTATTTTGCTCATAGTTTTAGTTTTGTTGCATATTGAAATTGAGAAAGCCGGCCAATTTTTCAAAGACTAAAATACTAGTAGTTTTTAGATAGGAAGTTTAAGAACGTGCAGTTGTTCCCAAGGCTAGGGGTAGGGCTTGTTGGGAAAGTAAGTCAGGTGTGATTCCTACAGTTTTTATTTTTTATTTTACTTAATGTACAACAAGTATATATTTATAAACATGCAAGGACCTCAAGTTTAAGCATTCAGGGAGGCAAGTTGTCGACACATTCTAGGCCCTTTTCTTCCATATAACTGGCCTGCTCTACTTGATGGGGAATGGAACTACACTTGTTTATTTATGAAAGCTAAGCTAAGCTAGCATCAAATCCTATCATTTTGAGGTCTCTTCAATTTTACAAAACTGGATGACTCTTTCGGCCTTTTTTTTTTTTTTTTTTTGTTGTTGTTGTTGTTGTTTTTACTCTTTTGGCACGTCTACATTGCCCTTGGAGCATAGGTTATGAAAAATATCAATGCTTAGATCTACTTTCTTTACTGATTCCTCCCTTGCTGTGAAAGAATGTGGTTCTTGAGCATCTTGGGAGACTTGAACCCAGGCCTTGGTACTGCATCAGAAATGTTCTATCAAGCTTGGTGCTGAAGTATATTCTAATTTTTTAAAGAGTAACTTCATCTAAGACCACAAATTTGCAATTTTTGAGCTCTAACAAGCTTTGCCTTTCTCCATTTGGATAAGTCGTGGCGATTTTTCTTTATCATTTTAGTTTTCTTGGATATAATTATTGCTTGAATTTTGAAGATTGACTCTCTTGCATAAATATGTGATTTAAATGTTGGCATTTTTGTGCATTTAATTTTTGCAATTTGGACTATATGCTACAAAACAGAGATTGTCTCAGTGTCTTGGCTGTTTGAAAAAGTGTCGTGTCTTCTTATATTCTCTTTGTTTGTTTTTAGGCAGGAATTTTCGTCATACTCTGTATCCCTCATACAAGAGCAATCGGCCCCCAACTCCAGATACTATAGTTCAAGGACTTCAATACTTAAAAGCATCCATCAAAGCTATGTCCATTAAGGTTATTGAGGTAATAGCTTTACACCATAGATTTAAAAGCTGTATATCATCGATTTAGATGACTCTCCCTGGTGGTCAATTAATCAATAGTCATCTGAACACAGGTGCCTGGTGTAGAAGCTGATGATGTGATTGGAACGCTGGCTCTTAGAAGTGTTGATGCTGGATACAAGGTGATTTTCTGAAGCTTTATATTAGTAAGAAAGAAAAATCCAGAAATGATTGAGATAATTTCTTCTCCATGTGAACTTTTAACTTTTTGATTATTAAGGTGGGGTTTTCAATGAAATGCACCACCTCAATACCTTTTCTTGAACACAGTACTATATGCATATGAAGTATGAACTTTTAACACTTTGATTTGTGTTTGTAATTTTAACCAGCTGATTTAATTAAAACAATTAATGTGTCTAAAGTCTTAATACTTTGATTTGAACTCTTAACATTTCCATTTTAATAATTTATGTTTGCAATTTGAGTAAGTGATTGTTCTCCTAAGTAAGTCAGGTTATGATTCTTATATCAGCAAAGTTGCTATAGTTACAACTGCCTTGAATCTAGACAATGAAATGGCTGTACGTATACATTTTCCTTCTGCTCTGTTGCTCTTGATTGCATCGACTTTTTGGCAGGTACGAGTTGTCTCCCCAGACAAAGACTTCTTCCAGATCTTATCTCCTTCATTGCGTCTTCTGCGAATTGCTCCACGTGGTGGTGAGTAAGTATCAAAATTCAGTATCCACCTTGTTCTAATGCAGTTCACTCTTATGTGCTTATCATATGTTTATCACTTCTAGGACTAAATTTCTAATTAGTTCTCAAGCATCTATTCCAACGAACCGATTTTTTCTCAAAAATAAGTTGGCAACAAAACTACTCGAGCATAATTTTTTTAATTGTCTCTTTCCGTCCGGGGGGATTTTGAATCTGACATAAATGGTTTTAACCCTTCTCAGAATGGTTTCATTTGGAATGGAGGATTTTGCTAAAAGATATGGAGTCCTAGAACCTTCTCAGTTTGTTGATGTTCTCGCACTTGTGGGTGACAGATCAGACAATATTCCAGGTGATTTAAGTGCTTTTGTTTGAGAGAGAGAGAAGAAATCTTCTTAGCTTTTAATTTACAACTTCGATTACTTTCTTATCAGTTGCCCTTATGAAGATTATAGAATGGATTCTTCTTAAGAAGAAATAATATTAGAAGAAAATGTATCTCCATGTTAATAGTGAAATCTTGTTGCTTTGGATACGTTATGTGTTTTAAATAGGAAAAATATGTGTTTAAAAGTATATGCTTGGATATATGCCCATGACATAGAAACGCCTGTGACGTTGCTGGATTAGAATGTGATAGTTTCTTATTATCTATTGTTTTAGAATCCACTCATACTTAAATCCTTTCTTTAACAGAAGCCAAAAAAGGCATGCGAGAGTTGTTTGCCTACTGAGTGCTTGAGTACTTGCTATATTTTGATGCAGGAGTTGAAGGAATTGGAGATGTTAATGCGGTGCAACTTATCACGAGATTTGGTATGCACATGGAGAATTTATATAATGTTTTCTGATATTGGAGTTATTTACTGTATTCCAAAATGTTCTCCTTTAGACTTTCTTTTCTCCCTTTCAACACTGGTATTCAAAGTATTTTTATTCTAACAGCTCTCAACTGTCGCCGTTTCTTTGGCAGGCAAATTGGAGAATTTGCTGCAACGAGTTGATGAGGTCAAGGAGGAACGTATTAGAAATGTAAGCAATTTCACTTGTACGACTGTGATTTGATATTGTAACTCGTGAGATCTATTTATTGCAATCTAGGAGCGAAATAAAGAATTTTCGGTAGATTATATTATTGAAAGTATTGGTTTTAGACACGTTATGCCGTTTGTTTAATTTGGGTTGTAAATATTGTAAGTCAAGTATAGGCTAACTCACGATCTTTTGCATTTTCTATGTAGGCCTTGATAACAAATGCTGATCGAGCTCTTTTAAGCAAGAACTTGGTAATTTTATCAATACAGCTCTTTTAAGTTATTTAATTTTTTTCTGTTTTTTCAAGGATGAGTTTCGACAGATATGATTATTTGAGTGCATGACTTACGGCAGGTGCTTTTACGTTCTGATCTTCCGTTCTACATGGTACCATTTGTTACCAAAGATCTCCTATTTAAGCACCCTGAGGTTTGTGCTATGTTAGTTGATTCCATAGGTCATGGACATTTCTTCATTGGAAAATGCTGGGGACATATGCATCTGCGTCTATGGAATTGGGCTATTGGTTGGCCCTGGACGTGATGGAACCCATGTCGATCAATAGTTCTGATCAAACAGACATATGACAGATGTGTATGTCCTAAGCAAAACTCTTCCTTTGTTTCTTTGAAAGGTTAGCTGTATCATTGCTGACATGGTTGGATACAGGATAATGGGGAGAAGTTTAGCAGCCTCTTAACTGCAATGGGTGCCTACGCGGAAGGATTTTCAGTTGATCCGGTCATCAGGAGAGCGTTATACCTGTGGAAGAAGCTTCAAAGAAGGTGATTAAGTTCTATAGAAGGGACTAGGGAGGCCAAGCCTGTTACCAAGTAGAACCTGAAGGATAGAACCAGAGGTACTCTGTATAGGAACTCATAATGTTTTGAGTGGTTTTGAAAATGAGTATACGTGAGCAAAGCGGGCAATCTTTTTATGTTTTGCCTGGAAATTTGTAATTTTATGAGAAGACTGTCTTCTAACTGCTTCTAATTGACCTTGAATGAGAAAAAGAATAAATAAATCTGTCGGTTCATATAGAATGGATAATGCTGTCTGAGTTTTTTCCCCTGTTTGGTAATGGTATCTTGTTACCGGTACTTTTTTTTTTTTGGTTAGATCGGGTTGCGAGAATGATCATGCGGATATATATATATATATATGTTATATTTTCTTATGATGTTGGAGATCCGTGTCATTAGCACATGATCATGTGGTTTTTGCTGCTGGCCTTCCTTAGTTGTCGTTTGCTTGTTAGTTTTACTTGCTTGTAATAATCGCCAAAATACAGCCTTGGGCTTTAGGTAACACTTGATTTTGTACAAAATCCAATTGATCCCTAGATTGGTTTTCAAACTTGGATATAGATGTTTAAGCTCTATGAGCTAAAAGGTACCTCTTTCTTCTTCTCAGCCATAGATTTGGACTTTTCTTAACTTCTTGCTGCGAGCGTAGTTACGCTCTAATGATAGCTGCCAATGAGGAAGAAGAAGACTCATCAATGCAGAAAGTGGGTTGCTCGTTGATGACAATTGGGGATTCTGTCAGGTTTGTTGCGACACATGATTTGATATCCTGAATTGAGCTTTCTTCAATTTCGTTTTTGGTATGGTCCAAACCAGATCTCAGCGGCAATTGGTGCCTCCTAGAGCAGCAAACATTTAACGTCATGGGTTTCATGGTTGGAATGCCCAATTAATGCCTTCAACGAACCCATGTAGAAAATCAGCAGAGCGTTAGAGGGAGATATGTTTCCAACTATGAAAGTTTCACCAACAGATTTTCGGGGTTCCAATCAAGCTAATTTTGGAGTTTAACTCATTTGGCAGCGCGACTTTAAAGCTTTATAGGTATTCCAAACAACCTTTTCAGCTAGAAAATTTAGAGCTTATGTGATCTCTTGGTGAGAATATGTTGGAAGTACGAGAATACAAGAACAGAAGCGAAATGAAAAAAAATGGGGAGTTGGAGTAAAATGAGAACGAAAATGCTTGATCATCTATTTTTCTCATGAGTTTACGCCAAAAGATAGATAAGTAAATTGCTGGAAAATTAGTTCCAAAAACCTTATGGACATAAAACCAAAACATGGACCCATTTGTATTCCCACCATTTTATTGCAACACAACAAAGGTAGAAGTCAGTAATTCTTATTCAAGCACTCGAAGATCATCTAGCAGAAGTTGGCTCTTGGTAAGGTTCTCAACTTTTCGGTCATGATACTTAGGATAAGCTTTGCTGTTTCAAAAATTCTAGCACAATAAGTAAATGGTAGCATGGTTGTAGAAAGGTATTTCTCTCCTCTATTTCCCCATATTTGAATTTGTTACTATTGACAACGATGATGAAGAGGTTAAAATGAAAAAAACATAGCAAAATAGATGGTGTCGTGCTAGCTTTTAATTTAGAGCAACAGGACAATAGAGATTACAAGAGATAAATTGAAGAGATATGTAGCTAAGTGACTCCTAACCGGTTTTATGGTCTTGAGAGTTATAAAGAGGGGCATGTTTCTTGTTCGAAGGCTACATAAAAATGGTCATATAATGAAATCCGCTCATGGGAG
>JXTB01000012.1:318269-332429 GCA_002914805.1 Parasponia andersonii
GCATCAAAGCCCTTTAACCCAGGGTCGACCGTAATGGAAGCGGCTAATTTGCGATAGACAAGTGGATTGTTAGGAGATCGGCTTTGCGGAAGCGATAACACACAACTAAAATACGAGTTGAGAAAATTTGGAAAAAATGAAAAAAATAATGCACACAAAAGAATTAATGTGGTTCACCCAATTTAGACTACGTCCACGGATAAGGCTGTGAAGAATTTTACTATGAAAAGGAGATTACAACTCACTTCTCTCTAAATACAAGGAGAGAACAAATGAACCTCTCTCTCTCTTGAAATAGGAGAAAACACTCTCTCTAAACAATTTAGGAGAAAACAAGTTGGACACGAAGAGGAATTCCTAGGCTTGAATTCTCTCTTAGAAAGGAAGAGGATTTAGAATGAGATATTAAACAAGTGATGAAGCCCTCCGTATTTATAGAACTTGAAAGGTGGTGTGAACACCATCTTTTACTGTTGCTATTACGGCTGCTCTTTTCACTATTGTTATTGCGGCTGCCTTTTTTACTATTCCTATTGCGGCTGCCCTTTTTACTATTCCTATTGCGGCTAATTGATGAGCTGTAATTGTTGATTTGTTCAATATTCTCCCACTTGAAGACTTGATTTAATCAAGTCTTCACACTTGATAAATCTCTCTTTTCTTCCCTTATCAATTCTTCATGCTGCTTATATTTCTGCTAGGCCATATAAGGATCTACACCATTGGAACTTGTCAGTGTTGATTGGTTTAGTTAAAGCATCTGCTAAGTTCTCCTTTGTGTGAATCTTCTTCATGTCCACACTTCTATCTTCTACTACTTCTCGAACAAAGTGATATTGAACGCCAATGGGCTTTGTCCTGGAATGAAATGCTGGATTCCTTGCAATGTGCAAGGCACTCTGACTGTCACAAAATAGAGGAATCTTTTCTTGTTTGTGCTCGAGCTCTTCTAATAACCTTTGAATCTAAATAGCCTCTTTGCAAGCTTGTGTAGCTGCAATGTATTCTACTTTTGTTGTAGATAAAGCCACAACAGTTTGCAGTTTCGAAACCCAGCTTACAACTCTTTCTGCAAGAGTAAATACATAGCCTATAGTAGATTTTTGTTTGTCAAGATCACCCACAAAATCTGAATCAACATATCCTCTGATCAGTAAATTCTGAGCCTCCGTAACATGATGCAGCATCTGAGGTTCCTTTGATGTATCTCAGAATTCTCTTCACAGCATTCCAATGCTCTCCACCAGGATTCGCCATATATCGACTAACCGCTCCCACTGCTTATGCAATGTCTGGTCTTGTACATATCATAGTGAACATGAGGCTTCCCACTGCTGATACATATGGTACTCGAGATATCTTCATCCTCTCTGCTTTATTGCTAGGACACATCTCAGAGGATAACTTGAAGTTAACAGGAAGTGGGGTAGAAATCGACTTACAATCTTGCATATTGAAGCAGCGCAAGATTTTCTTCAAATAATTCTTCTGAGAAAGCCGAATCTTCCTGTTATCTCTGTCTCAGTGAATTTGCATCCCTAGAATCTTATTTGCTGGTCCCAAGCCCTTTATATCAAATTTCGTAGCTAACTGTGCCTTCAATTCTTGGATTCTGCCTTTGTTGGGGCCCACTACCAATATGTCATCTACGTACAATAATAAGATAATGAAGTCACTATCTTCATCAAACCTTCTGAAGTATGTCTAGTGGTCTGAACTGAGTCTGTTGTACCCAAGGCTTATGATGAAGGAATCAAATCTCTTATACCAACACCTCGGCACCCGTTTGAGACCGTATAGTGATTTGTTCAACCTGCAAACTAAGTTCTCCTTGCCTGTTTCAGCAAAACCTTCTGGTTGGAGCATATAAATCTCTGCTTCAAGTTCTCCATGAAGAAAAACAGTTTTCACATCTAGCTGCTCTAGATATAGGTCAAACATAGTACACATCGCCAGAACCACTCTAACTATTGTTAGTCGAACTACAGGTGAAAATATCTCATTGAAGTCAATACCTTCTTTCTGAGCATATCCTTTTACCACCAATCTCGCACGATACTGCTCTACTTGATCATTGCTATCACGCTTGATCTTATAGACCCATTTGTTGCCAATAGCCTTCCTTCTTTGTGGTAGCGAAATAAGATACCATGTCTTGTTCTTGTGAAGGGCTTCAATCTCTTCTTGCATTGTTGTCATCCATAGGAATGCTTTTGGTAGCCTCATGGAAAGTTGTTGGCTCTCCATCCTCTGTTAAAAGACAGTATGCAATATTGCTCTCAGTGATATAATTTGAGTGCCATGCCGGTGTTCTTCTCTCACGAGTTGACCGATGAATTTCAGAAGCCTCTTCCTCGACTAGTTCTTCTACTTCGTACTCTGGTGCTACTTCAGAAGAATCTGAATCTTCAGTATTCTTTTCTACCTGAACTGTAGTAGTTTCTGGTCTGCTATCGTCTCCTTTCTCTTGCAGCTTATTCTCTACAAATATCACATCTCTGTTGATGACAACCTTATGGGCAGTGGGATCCCATAAGTGATATCCCTTGACTCCATCAGCATATCCCAAGAGTACACACCTTCTGGACTTTGAATCTAGTTTTGTGATTTCTTGAGCGTTGTACATCATGTACACAGGACATCCAAACATATGTAAGCGAGAATAATCAGTTGGCTTACCAGTCCACATCTCCATCGGTGTCTTCAGATCAATTGCTGTTGATGGAGATCGATTATTCACATAACAGGTCGTTTGTACTGCTTCTGCCCAGAATGTATTGGGTAGACCTGCAGTTTTCAACATTGCTCTTGTTCTTTCTAACAAGGTTCTGTTCATCTACTCTGCCACTCCATTTTGTTGAGGAGTGTACGCTACTATGAACTGCCTCTTGATACCTTCTTGTTGACAGAAGTTATCAAATTCATCGCTTGTATATTCTCCTCTATTGTTCGTCCTTAAACCCTTGATCTTTTCTCCAGATTCAAGCTCTATCTATGCTTTGAATATTTTGAAGACTGAAAATACATCTGCCTTCCTCTTAATAGGATACACCCAACATCTCCTGGAGTGATTATCAATAAAAGATACAAAGTATCTAGCTCCTCCTAGGGACATTACTGGTACTTGCCAAACATCAGAGTGAACCAAGTTTAGAACTTTTTTACTTCTAGAACTGGATATGCTAAACTTTAATCTATGCTGCTTGCTTGTGACACAATGCTCACAAAAGGGTAAAGATACCTTTGTGAGACCAAGAAGCAACCTCCGTTCAGAGAGAATCTTCAAGCCTCGTTCCGACATATGGCCAAGCTTACGATGCCACATCATCGTTGATTCTTCTCCGGAATTTGTTGAAGTAACTGCTTCCATTAGTGTATCTCCTTTAAGCATGTATAAATTCATTATGATTTTCTCCGCCTTCATTACTATAAGCGTGCCCTTCATAATCTTCATGATCCCATTCTCGACACGAGTTTTGCAACCAAGGTTATCTAATTGTCCTAAAGACAATAGATTTTTCTTCAGGCATTTCACATGTCGCACCTCTTGAATAGTACGAATAGTGCCATCGTACGTCTTTATCTTGATAGTACAAATCCAAGCGATCTCTAAGGCATGATCGTTACCCATGAATACAGACCCTCCAAAAACAGGTTCATATGTGTGAAACCATTCTCTGTGAGAAGTCATGTGCCATGTTGCTCCCGAATCCACTAACTAAACATCAGTGAGCCGCCGTCTATCCTTAGAAATTGTTGCTGCTTCACTATATAGGATTTCTCCATCATCTGAAGTATTTGCAACATTCCCCTGAGCATTTGATGACTTGGAATCCTTCCCTCTAGAATCTCTATTCTTCTTGAGCTGCCAACACTCCCTTTTGACGTGCCCTTTCTTGCCACAGTGATAACACTTGACATTCTTCTTACTTGTTGACTTTGATCTACCATGACTCTGACTCCCACTGGGGCCACGTTCTGTTGATCTTCCTCTCATTGTCAAAGCCTCTACTTGCTGTGAACTTGCTAATTTGTCTTCCTTGTTCTTACGCCGATTTTCTTCTTCGAGAACATCAGCTGTAAGATTGTTGAAAACTAGAGTTGTAGCATTGCTGGTCACATTTATGATGAGTTGATCATACGAATTAGGTAGACTTTGAAGAAAGATTTCTGCACATTCATTATCCTCTATTTTATGCTCCATTATTGTGGGCTGTGAGAATTGAGTGTTGAGGGTGTTGATGTGATCGGTCACCGTTGTTAATTCCGTCATCCGAAGGGTATAAAGCATTCTCTTCAAGAAAATTTTGTTGTGAAGCGACTTAGCTTGATACAACTTTGTCAGTGTATCCTATATCTCTTTGGCCGACTTCTTCTCCTCAATGCTCGACAGGACTCCATCTGTTAGCGCCAGATGTCAGTTAGCGACAGCATTGCTATCCATCTCGTCCCACCTTTTATCATCAGTAATCTCAGCAGGCCTTTCCCCAATTACTACTAGGCAATTATCTTTTCTCATGATTGCCTTTATCTTCATTTTCCACAAAGAGAAATTGCTCCTATTAAACTTCTCAATATCGAATTTTGCCGCCATTTTTGTTCACTACGATTTGTTCAGTTACTACCGTTTCACTATATGTGAACAGTACCGTATATGTGAATAGTACCATATACGTGAACAGTCCATATATGTGAACAGTACTCCAACCAATGGCTCTGATACCACTGTTAGGAGATCGGTTTTGCGGAAGCGATAACACCCAACTAAAATACGAGTTGAGAAAATTTGGATAAAATGAAAAAAATAAAGCATACAAAAGAATTAACGTGGTTCACCCAATTTAGGCTACGTCCATGGATAAGGCTGTGAAGAATTTCACTATGAAAAGGAGATTATAACTCACTTCTCTCTAAATACAAGAAGAGAACAAATAAACCTCTCTTTCTCTTGAAATAGGAGAAAACACTCTCTCTAAACAATTTAGGAGAAAACAAGTGGGACACTAAGAAGAATTTCTAGGCTTGAATTCTCTCTTAGATAGGAAGAGGATTTAGAATGGGATACTAAACAAGTGATGAAGCCCTCCGTATTTATAGAACTTGAAAGGTGGTGTGAACACCATCTTTTACAATTGCTATTACGGCTGCTCTTTTCACTATTGCTATTGCGGCTACCCTTTTTATTATTCCTATTGCGGCTGCCCTTTTTACTATTCCTATTGCGGTTAGCTGGTGAGCTGCAATTGTTGATTTGTTCAACATGGGTGAGTGCACAGCGATTAGGGGGTCTTGGAATAAGTGGGTTCGATTCCCATGGCCCCAATGTAGGAATTCGGTCAACCAGGCCAGATAGGAGAGAACAAAATGAATAGAAAACTCCACTTGCTTCTTTTTCTAATTCGAATTCTCATAAACTTTGTTGTAAATTTATCAGATCTTGGTTGTTGACCAACTAATGCATAGGATATAAACTGCCCTTTTTTCATATATAAAGTGTTTTCTTCATATGTTTGTTATGTATGACGTCATATTATGGTATGAACAACGTTTTTCCTTCCTTAGGCTGGATATGTGTCAATATCCCTTTCTCTAAGGACTGATATATGATATCTTCTCTAATCATTATATAGAGAACTGACTATTAGGACTTTTTCTGGGAGGNCGCACACCAAAAGCCTCGTATGCAGATCCTAGCGCCACCATCTATGTCTGCTAAATTTGATGCATTAATTCGTAATGGAATTTGGGAACTAATATCATCATCTCCTCATCAAAAGATTGTTATGGGTATTTCGGTTTGAGCGGAAACCTGATAGCAGTGTTGAGCGGTACAAGGCTTTCCTTGCTGCTAATTCATTAGCGGCCTGGGATTTCTTATTTTGATAGATTCAGCCCTGTGGTGAAGCCTATCACTATTCGTCTTTGAGTGTTATTCTATACCATGGCTGGACTCTTCATCAAACTTGTTTGAGTGGGAGTCCATATGGGTCAAGCGCTAAGCGATATGAGTAGGTATACGGCTCTAATCTATACATTTATTTCCATGAGAGGGAAATGGAAATAGCTATAATAAGGCTATTAATAGGGACAGGTAGGACGATTTAGATTAACGCTAAGAGATATCTTTTCTTGGTAAGTCTAATTATATTATAGGTAATGTAAGGAAGGATAATCGATGTACCTTGGGGCCAAAAATTCTATCTTACATGGTAGGACTATAGCTAATAGTAATAGAGCTTTGCCTATTAGACGATTATTTGCTTTGATAAATACTGATAATTCTCAAATAGAGTATTAGAATGGAAAAATCCATTAGATAATGAACTATTGGGTCTAAGTCATCAATGGCGATAAATCAATAATTTGAAGTATTTTTCTTGCGTATTCTTGATAAACCAGTGTTTGTATATAGACACCGAGAAATTAGGTTAAATATGCATTATAATATGCGTTTGTATATAGATAGAGAAATTAGGTTAAATATGCTTCTCTTAGTAAAACTTTGAAAAATATACATATATCTACTTAAAATGTCACTTCTATTCTTAATAATTAGTTTATAATGTATATGTTTCTCTTCTCCTCTTTAACCTAGCTGAATCTCTTCATTCCTCCTTTTATATCCTCACAATCTTGCCTCTAATCTCATTCTTCAAGTTATCACACTGTCTAAGGAGCTGAAAATCTAAGAACAAAAAAGAAAAAAAGGATTAAAGTTGAAAAACAGAAAAAATAAGCAAAAAGACGGACGAAAAAAAATCTGCGAAATAGGTATATAATTTATGTGTTCAAATGTTATGGGTACTATTTGAAATGGTTTTTAACTAAGTTTCGATATATTATGAGCATAATTTATACATTAAAATTTATTTTCTGGGAAAAAAACTCTGCGTCACGATAAGCGTAAAATTTTTGAGTCATTTCGATTATATTTCGATGAAACCTAACATTTAGGACTTTTTTCAACTATTTTTCAATCCTAATTTGATTAAACTCGAAGTTTTGACCGATTTTCGATGCATTTTCGATGAAGATTTCGATTATTATTTTTCGATCAATTTCGATATTTTTCGATTATATTCGAGCTTATTTCGACTAATTTTCGATGGCTGGAAAATATAGATTCTTCTTTTATTTTTTATGATTTATCTACTGATTTTGTATACCAAATGAATCTAATTTCTATTTTATCTGCAGAGTCACGTTTCAATATTATAGTTTTGTGCAACGGTGAATGGATGTTTTCGTTAGAGAAAATATTATGGTCTTATATTGCTAAATAAAGTGAGGTCATGGGTGTATGAAGTGTATAACTTTTGTGACCCTTGTAGATAAGTTGTATGAGGTAATTGAAGTTGATAAAAATCGTTTTGATTTAGAACTTAAGATTGTTTATAAATATGGTGGTGGAGATGGAATCCCTATTTCTCCAATGAAAATTGCTACTAATATTGAGCTAGAAATTTGGCTTGAGGAGATGTCTTATTCTATTCAGCATTGTACTCCTTTACGTGTGTCCTCCAGAAATATATCTACTAATAAGGGATAATAGTGACAACTACTATGATTGTGGTTTTGGTGTAGAAATCATGCATCAAGAAGAGTAAAAGAATACTTTGGTGATTGTGTTAACTTAAACATCAATGAGGATGATTTAGGGAGAGCAAATAATGAGAAGGAACCTGTGATGAACAAGAAGGGATTAAAGATAAGTATACCTAAATGAGGAGAGTAGTAAAGTACCTAAGACTCTAAGAACAACACTAGGGACTTCAAGTAGTCGAGTACGTAGAGTAAGAATAGTAGATAATGCATCGAAGTGGAGTACTCCTTAATTTTCGGAGGGAGAATTGTCATAGGGAACCCCTAACAATTTATCAGCTGGATCTTCTAATTCAATGAAAATTGTGATCGGTCAACTATTTGAGAATAAGGAAGACTTGAAGCTGAAGCTACACTTGCATGCAATAAAGTCTAATTTTGAGTTCAATGGGAAAAAGTTAGGCAATGACTGTTGGTTTATAACATGTATAGACGACAATTGTATGTGGTGGTTGCGAGCTAGAAAGGTGGTGTAGTCTGACATATTTGAGATACAAAGATATGTGCCTGAATACACATGTTCGTTGGCAATAAGGCATAAGGATAACAGACAAGTGGCACCATAGGTTATTGGACATTGCATTAAGAGAAAGTACACAAATCCAACTAACCCTAATTATGCCTCTCGATCAATAATCGACGATTTCACTCAAGACTATGGGATTAACATGACATATGAAAAGGCATGAAGATGTAAGAAAAAAGCACTAATGTATGTCAGGGGAACAATGGATGGTTCATACTAAAAGCTGCCATCTTACCTATATATGTTAGAGAAGACTAATCTAGGAATAGTAACTCATTTACAGACCGATGAGATGAGACATTTCAAGTATTTCTTCATGTCATTAGGTGCATCTATTCGGGGCCTTAGAGTAACATGCTGTCCTATGCTACGTGTGGATGGATCTTTTTTGAAAACAAATTGTAGAGGGAGAATGTTGGCTATTATTGCACAAGATGCAAACAAGAAATTGTATCATATTGTATTTGGAGCAGTCGACTGAGATAATAACAATTTCTGGATGTATTTTATCATGAAACTAAAAGAAGTAATTAGAGATGTTGAGAACTTAGTCTTCCTATCGGACCGACACCCAAGTATTGTGAATGCATTGTCGACTGCGTTCCCCGAAGTATACCATAAAGCTTACATACATTATATTGGTATGAATGTCCAAGAAAAATTCAAGACTGGTCATTGCCACAATGAATACTTCTTGGCAGCAAAATCCTATAGGATGAGTGACTTTCTTCATCATTTTGAGAAGACTAAGGTCAAGGATCAAGCCATTGCTAATTATTTAGAAGGCATAGGCATTGAGAAATGGAGCTGTGCAAACTTCTCTGCCCCTCGTTACAATATCATGATAAGTAATGATGCTAAGAGCTTTAACAATACGAGTAGGGATGCTTGCAAGTATCCAATTATAACTTTGGCAGAGTTTCTGAGGTATACACTACAAACGTTGTTCTTAACTTGGTTCTTTGAAAGACGAACCTTGGCAATGGAATCCGTTAAGCCGTTAGCAAAAAAGATTGAAAAGAAATTAGAGGACCGTATTGAGGCTGTGATGACTTTGATTGTTTAGCCTCTTAGCCACTATAAGTTTTATGTCATGAACGGTGATAGAGACGATCAAGTTAACTTACAAATAAAGACTTGTATTTGTAGGAAGTCTGATTTGATAGGTCTGCCATGTACACATGCATTGGTAGCTGCTTTGAGTCGATGTATCAATCCATATACCTTGTGTTCCCGGTATTATATAGTTGACGCATGGCTGCACTCATATGCAGAGACTATATATCTAGTAGGAAATGAAGAAGAATATGATGTACCAGATAATATTAGCAGGCATGTGATGGAACCGCCTCCTTATAAACTTAAGCCTGGACGACCAAAAATAAAACATAGAAAGTCGCAAGAAGAGAAGACCAAACTCCAACTCCATTGCAGCCATTATGGAAGAAAAGGCCACAATTGATGTAGGTACATGATGCCTACATCTTTAACATAAGCATCAACATAGGTAACAATAAGAAATGAGACATCTTGAGCAATTGTAATGATACTGCTATCATTTAAATTTTATGATTTTATCTTTTACATTGTAATCAACTTATCGCATGTTATTAATTTAGTCGAAATAATTTTGTTCATAATATTTACTTTATTATAATGATATAAATTTCTAAAAAAATTGCATAAATCAAATATCCATAGAAAAAGTAATGAATACCATCAAAATATAGTCGAAACTTGTCGAATATTCGAGGTACATTGAGTAAAAAACCAGAAACCATTTTTAAAAACCATCGAAAGCAATGCCATCGAAATTTGACAATTGAAAGTGAACGAAACAGGTTGAAATTTGTCAAAATGCTTATTTTTTGACAACCGTCGAATACTATCAAAAATCAGTCTAAACATAATCGAACATACATCAAAATTGCATAGAAGAACGTCGAGAATTCATCTTTTGCATAAATATTGAATGGAATACTTGCATCGAAATGACATTGAAATTGAATCGAAGAGACTTGAAATGACATTAAACTGAATTGAATTTCGAGTTACGCTAAACTAGAAATTAATATCAATCTTTTTCCAATCAAATTCTAACCTTTTATTTAACAAAAAAATCAATCATATATACTTTTAACTTCAACAAATAATTCATACACAATATCTATGATTCGAAGTTATGGTAGAATAAGTCAATACATAGTTTGTCTCTAGAAAATTAAATAAAATCATCAACAACAGAATTCAGTGGAGGATCGACTAAGATACATTCCAAGTACTTGACCAAAAAAAATTGTCGCATTTTCCACTACAAAGGAAAACTAGTATAGTTAGTGTGAGACCAAAAAATTAAATATTTGCTTTTCAAATTGGATGACTGGATTCAAATACCTCTTCCTTGTTTATGTCATGTCCTAGAGAAGCAACCTTCTCAGATCAAAATCCCGAGATCTGGTCAGAGTAGCCAAGTCAAGATCGGCTCAATCAGCGATCTCAGTGATAGCTATCAGAAAATATGGAAGCATCTTCACCATCGGAGTCATGGCTTCCTTGATTGATGTAGCATCATATAATGATTAATCAGAGTCGTATATACTAATCACATATGTAGGAAGATCTACCTCTAGAAGGATCCAATGATTTGAACCAACATTGAAGAGGCGGTACCCCAGATCAACTTGCACCCAAGGATGTTGAAAGTTGTTTGGATCTCCTTTGGCGTAGTCAGTAAGCTGGTCATCCCACTTAAATTTTGATTTATTCGAGATTTTCTTAAAAGCATTCCACTGACCATTCATACATGCAGTGAAGATCATGTCAGCAATGGCGACCTTCTTTCTAAATGTCTTTGGAAAAAACCAAAGTCATTCTCATATTAACCAAAACACTGCATCAATATGCTACAAAATGAATAGAATACAATAAATATTAAGTGAATATAGAAAAAGACATGCAAATGTAAATTACATAATATATCATATTACCTCATTTGCAAGCCACTTCCAACAGGTTTAGAGATCCAGGAAGAATGTAGATGCTAAACTAATGAGTAGTTGGATTGGTTTCCGATCATCGATAGATCTAATAAGACATTTCTTAAATGTATTCTATTGTTTCTTATCAATTTTTTGGAAAGGGTTTGGTTTACATGGATCATTAACCTTAAAATTCTTGTTAGAGGGATTGGTATAGTCAATAAGTCTCTTGGTCTTGTGGGCTACTCATTTCTTCCTGCGGAATTGAACTCCAGTAACCTTACTTGGGTGTACCTCTTTCACGCCCAGAGTTTGTTGTTGTTTAGAGGCTTTCTCTTCTATTTAGTGGGAGTCAACACTACAACATCATCCCCCAGTTCGTACCCTTAAGGAAGCACATCAGACTCAGTGGCCTCTAAATCATAATTACGTGACTGCCACTGTGCTTTCATTTCCTCCATCATCTTTAGCATTCAATGCCAACTGTTTTGCCTTAGGCTCAGCTTAGTTCATCTTTAATTTAGTGATGTCAGATTTCAACTCAGTATAAAATGTATATGAACAAGGCAAATCATTTGATTGTTGCTCCTTTGCTTCATCCGTGGGGGCGTGAAAAAATGCCAACCTCCTCTACAGCTCGCTTTGTTTCGGCTGCCTCCTTTTTGTTTTCATGTTCTTCGTCGCCTTTAACTCCCTCTTCCTCAGCTCCAGTACTGCTGAGGCTATAGTGTGAATCGTGATATATTTGGACATAAAATTCATTCTCAGCGTCTCATGAATTCAATATCGCCTTCATCACAAGTTGCAAAATAGTTCAAAAAAAGCATCAATCAACTAAGACAAATAAGATAATATTAATAAACCATAGAAAGTATATTATGTACTTGCTTTTTTAATCTTCAATACATCTTCACAATTCTTTTGTGATGGCATTTTGGTGCTTGTTCATGATAGCATCCTTGGGAATTTTATGCTAAGGTTATCAGCAAAATCATCGGTTAGCTTTGGGATAGCCTCATAAGCCCAATATTGGAGGGCAAAATTGAATCCGTATACCGTATATTGGGCTTCCTTAGCCTTCTTATATTTTTGTTGATCTTATTAAGATAATTTTCTCTCAAGTGGTTCATGTCTTTATTCAAACTTATGAAGGTTCTTTTATAAGATCACCTTCCCCATGGATAATTGAAAAAATCATTCTCATTCTCTAGAAAAGATAGCATCTCCATTTGAATCTTAGGGCTTGACTCCTGTGCCATCAATAGCTCATCAACGAAGTAGTATAATCCCAAATTTCACACGTCCTCCTTCTTCTCACAATTTAAAAAAGTGACTTCTAATTTACCATATCTCATTGTGGCTTCGTTATGAAGGCAAACTCACCAAGGACAAATCTTAACTAGTTATCCCCAATGAAAAACTACAACTCCGCCAGCTTTGTGCATTTTACCTTCCTCAATAATAAGTGATATAGTAGTACTCCAGAAGCTTGTATTGGTGGAGTGAGAAAAAAATTGCTTAAATAGGCATTCGTTTGCCCTCTCCATCAAACCATATTTTTCAAAATTTTTCCTGATCTTCGATATAACTGTTGTACCTTTTACTGTAATCATTCCTGGAAAATTATTCTCGACAGGTACAAGAAGCTTTGACTTTGGATTCTGTATTGAAGGAAAAAAATTTGAGATAAAATTTACAGAATTTAATAAATAAATGAATAATCAAAATCGTATCAAAGCCAATCAATATAGCGTCAAAATTTCGTGTCTCCTTATTTTGAGGTAGTTTCGATGCTTATCGAGAAAAAAAGCAAAAACACTATATATTTCTTAAATCATCGAAAAGTGCATCGAAAAGACTCGAAAAATAGAACATGCCAAAATATCGTCAAAATATCATCGAAATAATTTTATTATAATTTTGACATTTATGGTGAGTATCGAAATAGCAATGAAGTATATTCGAATGGAATCGAATAACAACGAAATATCATCAAAATATACTTGAAATGAAATCGAGTTACCTACCACTACAATTGATATGTAATCGAAATATGATCAAAAATAAAATTGACAACAAAATGTCAACGAAATTAATGATTTCTTTTTATTATAATTTTGGCATTAATAGTGAGCATCGAAATAGCAACGAAAGATAGTTGAATAGAATCGAGTAACAACGAAATAGAATTGAAATATTCTCGAATTCAAAACCCCCTAATTTATGGCCAAAAAAACAAAATTCATCTCTAATCACTCGATAATTTTACAAATAGCCTCGAATATCAATGACATTTAATCGAAAATATATTTTAATGATAAATCAACTATCTTAATCAGACTTCCTAATTTGACTTTGAAAATAAAACCCTGAAAATCGCATTTTCATTACCTTTTTTGTTGGACTCATTGTTGGTGACAGTGCAATTCGTCTGGGGATTTCGACTTTTGTTCGTTTGGCTTAGGAATCTTTTGAGGACAATGATTTCTTCAAGGCGTGATAGATGAGAATGAGGGAACTGTTTAGAGAGGTTTCACCACGATTTCTAGGTGGATAGACAATTTTAAGAGTTGAAAGGTGGTCAGAAATGAGAGATAAGAATGAGAGAAGCTAGGGGTTCCGTCGATTGTATAGAGAGAGAGAGAAGCTCGGTCAACTATAGAGAGAGAAAGAGGGAAGTGAACAAATTGAACGTGGAGCATAATTTTTCTTAGGTTTTTGAGGGGTATTTTTGTCTATATGCATATTTTTTAGAGTATTATTAAATAATCATATGGCCCAAAATAAGCCTATTATGATGCATATATGGTCTAATTTTTCTAAAGATATAAGAATATCTGTTTAGAAAGTAAAAAGCCTTTTTGACATTTCATCATCTGCAAAGAATTTTCGATATGAAAACACGGAGATAAAGAGCTAATCTTTGAATAGGAAAAATAGTGGATCTGTAGGGTCCCAAATGAATTGGCTTCAACACATTAGCACTCACAACAACCCTGTATAGAACTAGAGTATGATAATTTCTCAAGTGGAACAAACTGATGTCAGAGTTTC
>JXTB01000012.1:332462-349548 GCA_002914805.1 Parasponia andersonii
GTTGAGAAGTTGATTTTTCACAAGAGGACGGTCGAGAGCTTGGGATTGGTTCCTGACCCTTCGGACAATTGTCAACAACACCTTGTGGATTCAATAGCGTGGTATCGGTATTCTTGTGAGGTAGGGATTCGGTTACTTTTGCTTTATACTATTTTCGAATAAAACTTATTTTCTATAACATATGAGAACAAATGTGGTTTTTGAATTTCTTGAACATATGTGATGGACTGTGATTGTATGTACTATTTTGCTCTGGGGATTTTTTGAGTGCAGGTTAATTTGGGTATATCAAAACTAGGGCCATTATGCTACTAGTTTTTCTATAAAAACCTAATACACTTATTTTCTTGAAAAACCAGAGGACGATCATTTTCACACTTCAGTTCTGTGTTGCACATGCCATAGAATTATACATGAGTACCGTGTTAGTATTGTCAGTTTATAGTGTGGCACTGCGTGCCCCACCGTTAGTGTAGAGTCCGTAAACTCGCGTGGGATTTTGTTACTTCTGATTACCTTCCCATTTGACAGGCGTAGGCAATTTGGTTGCCCCTCCAGGTTTGGTAGGCGATACATGGGTGTCCCTTCCGGGTATAGGCTTAGGTGTCAGGCAAGCTGTTAGGTACACTTAGTGCCATCATCCTGAGTTTCCACAGATGAGAGGATGTGAGCTCACAGGTATAGGTTGATTTGTGTCATGTGCATATGGATTAATGATTTTGATCATACTGCTTTATTTACATATATATATATATATATATATACGTGGATTTCCAGTTTGAAATATATAAATATATATATATATATGTGAGTGTGTGTTTTGGATTTAAAGTAACTATGCATGAGCTTTTCATCACTAAAATGTTTTCGATCGAGGTAACTGTTTTTTCCTACTAGGCATTTTTATGCTCACCCTCTTCCTCCATTCCTTAGGTGGTGTCCAGTGTGACTTTAGAGATCAAAAGGAGTAAAGGGTCATCTTGACTATAGTTCGTTATCTTAGTAATGCTGAGAGTGTGTTGTTATAGTATTTGGACTGCTTGGATTTTGTTTTAGTATTGAACCAAGATTACTACATTCTATTTTTGTCTGTGAACTCATGTATGCCATTCTAGTTTCTATTCTGACATGGATGATGATGATACTTAGATTTATATTTGATTTACGTTCTTTTTGGTATTTATTCGATCTATGTTTAATGGTGTAGACGAACTGTGGAAGAGGTTCATAAGATGAAATTCTAAATATTTTTTCTAAAACGGACTGTTTTATAAAAACTAAAACTTTTTAGATAGTTTTCAAATAAATCAAGGAATTTCTCATCCTTACAAAATTCTCTTTCTACCACTAGCCCGAGTTTTGGGTTGTAACAGGCAGAGTTACCAGTCATGTGAATCCATATTCCAGGGGCTGAATTTCTCTACGTGGGAACTCAAAGCTATGGGAAAATTACCTTGTTGTGCCATGGTAACAGCTCCTATTGTTCTCTACTGGATAGTAAGGAGTCAAGTGCAAGTTGTTCTTCTCTAGTGAACATAAGACCATAACTTCCAGGTATAGGTTGATTGCCTTGATTTCTACCTGTTGGTTTCCAATCAGTAAGCTTTCCATGTAACTTCCAGCATATTTCTTTATAAAGTCTATGTCTCCTATAGTGTTTATACCTGGTCTTCCATATTTCTTTATAATGTCTATGTCTCCTATAGTGTTTACACCTGGTCTTCCATTTCTACTTTGCTGCTGATTTTCTTTAGAAGTAGTGGAACAATGGGCAGCCAAGGTTGATGACTCACTTTGGTTTAAACGTAGAGGAGAACCAAGCATAAGCTTCCTTTGATTTTCTTCATGTTGAACTTCTGAAAAAACTTCTTGGATGTCTGGAAAAGAGTCTGTAGTAAGAATCGACATCTAACCTTATCAAGATTCTTATTGAGACCAAGGAGAAATTTGTGGATTTGTTTCTTTTCTACACTCGTTTCATATGCTACTGTATCAGCGGGACAACTCCATTTATTCTAGAGAATGGTGGTTTTGGCTACACCATCATTGTTGGAAACTGAGTTTTCTAAGCTGGTGATCTCCGAGACAAAGTGGCTGGAGCAACCATTGGGAATGGAAAGATTATAAAGCTGAATCTAAACTCTGATACCATGAAGAAAATAAAGATAAAATGATCATGGATATAGAGGAAAACTCTGTTTTGATAGAGAGAAAAACACCACTTTTCTTATTGCAACTTACTTTCAATAATAAAAACACTAGAAACTAATATAGATCTTTTTAGTACATCGACTGCTAGCACAACCACTTAAGTTTTTTTTTTAAAAAAAAAACCAATAAAAACATGAATAAAAAGACAAAGAAACTTAAACAAGACAAACTCTTACAAGAAACTTAAACTAGACAAACTCTTACAAGCAGCAGAAAACAGGGACATAAAAAGATAGACAAAAAGTGAAAAGCTCCCTAAAAATCAGGAAATAAACTAAGACTTTCAACACTAACTAATTATTATGTAAGAGAAAACTGCAAAAAAAAATACCGTGAAGTTTAGGTATTCTGCAATTTAAATCTTGAAGTTTGGACTCTGCAAAATAATATCCTGAGATTAAGAATTTTTAAAAATTAATACTCTGTACAGATTTTTTGACCAAATTTAGGAACGAAAAAATAATAATACCCTCAATTAAAACTAGATTAGTCTATATTAATCATCTTAATTTTGAAGATATTATTATATTTTATCAGTTAAAACTCTTCAAAAAGTCAATCTAGGATATTAATTTTCAGAAATTCTTAATCTAAGTATATTGTTTTTCAGAGTTTAAATTTCGAGTTTAAATTGCAGAACACCCAAATCTCAGAGTATTTTTTTACAATTATCCATATTATGTAAATACAAGAAAGAATCATATCTTTATTTTTTTCTACTCAATCCCTTTATAGATTAGTAAATATTACATTAGAGTTGAGAGTGGTGACTATACTTTTATTTTTTTGATGTGCACGTTGCTGCTATAATTTCTAAGTCAACAAAGACACATGTCGAGGAGAAATAACAATTGTTGATTTTTTTCGAGTTCTCTCTTAGAACAGGAGGTCGACGTAATATCATAGTTTTTTTAGTTGTCATTTCTTTTCTAATTTTACTTGATACTTAATTTGGATAATGGAGTAAAGCCATATTACTCTTATTAGTTTTCTACAAGTTCTCCAAAGAAAGCTTGGATTTAGCTGTCTATGAGCTCGTCTTTCCTTTCTTGTTTTAGTTTTAACTTCTTTTTTTCTTTTTTCTTCTTTTAGTTTTAAGTTCTTTGCTTTTCAGTTTTTCGCTAGCCTAATAGGAAAAAAAGATCCACGATTTATGTTGTAAAATTAAGATTAAAGAGTAAGAATGATTACACATTTATTCAATAGAGTATCAATATAATCAGCTCAACTTTTAACATCTTTTTAGCTTTTGCTTTTTGCTCATTTAATTTCCTATTTATTTGTGATTATTTTTGTATTTTAGCAATTACAAAAATTTTCCTTTCAAGAAAGAAAAGAAAAAACAATGACAAATTTTAATTACACTATTACACATTCTTTAAACAATTTTTCGAAGTGACATATCACAGAATTTTGATAAAATTAATTCCAAAGCTTTATTATACCTAAATACTGGTGATTTCATTCAGTGAATTTATTATAATTTCATATTTTCTAGAATAATAAATTGTGAGATGGTTAAAAAATAAAATAAATATGGTGCTCGAGGCATTTAAAAAAAAAAAAAAACTGTATTGGACTAAAAACATGTTTGTTTCCATTATTTTTAAAATAGATAGATATTTTTTTTGGTTAATTTTTGGAAGAATAAAATATAGGAGAGGATATTTCTTTAATTCAAGCAATGCCAACAGTCATCTTTTCGGTTACTCTGGTGAATCCAAAAGTTCGGTAAGTGAAACTGGTGAATTATCAACGGTCTCCCATTTGAATTACTCTGGTGTGCATTGACAATCAACTACTAAGTGACGGACGGCCGACCTACTAAGCTTGTTGTGGGTTTTCGACTCCGATGATTGACCATGGGCGAGTTGCCGTTGCCGATGGTCACCCACTAGGTTACTGACTCCCATAGTCTGGGTAACTTTGGCAAATTTCGCTTAGTTACCCACTTGATTACCGTCAGTTACTCTAATTACTATTGTGGACTTCGGAAAAATCCAGTGAGTGACTCCAATGAGTTTTCAAACCTATACTTGAAGCCGTTAGGTTACCATTGTTACTTTACAAGGTGTAATCATTTTTGATATGTTCAAAAAGGAACAAGGAGGATACAATAGGTAACCTAGTGGTAATCCGGAAATGAAAGGAGTTTGGCTGCTCCATAAAGAAATAGGAGGTTACCATAGATAACCTGATCGTTATGTTTACAACAAAGAAAGAAAAGACCTGTTATGTCCAAAAACAAAGAAATAATAAAAGCTAAATTAGACCTTGCTATGTTTGGAAAGCTTTGAGGGAGGAAACAAGTGTAAACAAAAATCAGAGTTAAGCGATTCAGCTGGGCGTCTCGACTTCTGAATTTTCAAACTCAAGGATGGCATTAAACCTGAAATCACTTCCTGGTTTAAACGATGCCTTGAGTTCTTCTGCCGACTGAGATGTATTGGTTTTGTTGTCCTTCACCTTCAGATTTTCCTGGTAGGGGAACAGAGAGTGAAAAAAGAGAATCTACGTGCATTGCTACGAGATAGATAGAAGTGCCCGATTGGGTGACAATAACTTACCTTCTTTACGTATTGAGCCATGGTTGAGCTGACTATTTCTTGTATGACAAACTTCGTCACTCGTTCTTCACCAAGTATCCCTAATAGGAAGCTTTTTGGGACCTAGGAACAATACCAAAGTACACACAAAGTTCCCATTTAAAACAAATTGATTAAAACTAACTTAAAAAGTTTCTCAAGCATGCTCAAAGAATGTAAATTACATGAAATTAAATAACATGTGTGAGAAGACAATTGAAACCATGAACTGAGAGAGAACCATCAAAACTTGTAATTTACAATTACATCCAATTAAAACCTGAAGGAAACCCTCAGTTCACTAGTGGCTTAGACAGAGAACAAACGAGAATGATTAATTACTCTATTGGATTTCATACTACCAAAAAAATGTTGAGCTTTGATCATTTTCCAAGGGTTCTTCACAATCATTGCATCTTCCCCTGTATCGGTATCTGGGGATTCTTCACAATGTTGAAGTCATTTTGACAAATGATTTACATCAGGAAAGCCTAGAATCAATAATGAAATATGAAAAACTTATAGTAAAAATGACCAAGAAGGATAGCCTTGTTGAATAATTGGGATTTGAAGGGAAAAATGGCAAGGGGGCTGGTCTAATTTTACCATTTGCTAACAAATAGGTTCAGTCCGGTAAGACATTCATGGAAAGCTTAGACAAGTGACTTTACTTTAGTATGGATGCAAGACATGCCTAGAAAGCTTAGACAAATGGCTTTGCTGTAGAAGAAATATAAGACATGCATGAAGAGTATACTGTATAGACAAGAGGCTGCATAGACATACAAATGGAAGAAATACATGAAGCTTGAGTATAAAACGAATCAAAGAGGTGGCTACTAGAGGAGATTCATCAACAACAAAGAGAAAGAAGGCATACGGAGAACTTATGAAATAAGGGATAGAGGAATTGAGCTGCTATCCACACAGTATTATAGCATCAATTAGAGTGAAGAATTAAGCCTACCTATTAGTCTTAGTCATTTCCTAGTTCTGATTCTTGTATTTGTATTTCCAATTAATTAAATATCTCTACAAAGCTTCAACGAAAACTGTTAAAAAGAATAACATGAAAAATATTAGCAAGTTTAAGGACCATTGCTCTAAGTTTAAAGTTTGAGTAAAACAAGACTTCTACAGCAATTTAGGGACCAACCAACAAAGTATTAATCCAAAAAAGAAAGCTAAGATCAAACAGTATAAATTAAACAGAAAGCCCCAATTTAGTAACCACTCACCTTAGATGTTTTCCCTGGACCATGCACATGAAAAACAAAAACAAAAAAAGTCATACGATGCTAAAGTGACAAACTTCCATAACAAATTGGAAAAGTAGAGATACTATCAGCTTATACTCCGTTGTATCCACCAAGTGCAGATCCGGAAAAAAGGGTCAAAATTTGACAAAACATAAAGCAGAAATGATTACCTCCTTTTTCTCTGCGAAATCCTGGAATTGGCGGTGCTGTTCGAGCCAAATTAACCAAAACCCGGTCAAACACTCTCTGTGTCTCTTCACCTTTCAATTCCACTCTAACCTGCCAATCAGCATTAGAAGAACTAGATTCAATTGGTACCCAATTAAGTAAAAAAGGCATACTGCTTTATCTATCATAAGAACTTGGACCATGACCTTTTCTCCCTTAGTGTGCCTATGGCTATCATGGTATAACGTTATGAAAAGAAACTTAAACAGCACAAACTATAAATTACAACGTTGTATGCATTAAGAAAAGTGCAAATTGCCATTGATTTTTATGTTACCCAATAAAAGATGCAAAGTTAAAGCAGAAAAGACTCTAACTTGGGGGTATGTATGAGTTTTAATCTTGCAAGCTCACTTGCATCTTATCATTATCACGAGACTCCACAACTATCTGGGGGTTCTTCACAACTACTGCATCTTCTGAATCTGCAACAGATGCCTCTAAACCTATATATAGCCAGTGGAACAACAAGAAAATCACTCAAAATAACCAATGTAATACAAAAGTTCCAAAACCCATGTTGCAAAAAGGCTAAGAGAGAACAATATCAAGGCAGCTTCACCTGAACCCGCTTCGCATATGAGCTTTCTCAGTCCAAAATCTCTCCTTTGAGGACTATAAGGGAATAAATAGAAAACCCACAAAAGAGATGAACCAATATGTAAAAATCAATATGAAAAAAATACAATGCTCATCTTATTCAATCGTTTTCATATGTGGGTTTTTTTTACCTGGTAAACAAGAAGCATTTTGCTCTTTGAAAGTTTATTTTTCCACTGGTATGAACATACCCGTTGGAGCTTTTAATGGAAAACTGGTATACAACATTGTATTAGTACATTAAATTTGCTGACAGTTAATGTTATGTAAAAGCATTACAGTTAGAAAAGTCAAGATAATTACTTTGGGGATTTGGAGTTGTTGAAATTGCGAGAGAGCTGTTCCTGTCGTTACTGTGGACGCCATAGCCATTCCCTGAATCCTTCTTTCTGTCTATAGTCTCCACTGATTTTATCTGTGGTTGAGAGTTCGTATTGTAATTGTAACAATGACGATTCAATTGGCACCGTTAGTCGGGCAAAAACCAATTACAAATTATCCAGGTTAAGGGAGAGGTGTGACCGCATGAGACAAAAACCCGGCCTCGAATATTTCCTCTTTTGCAGAAGAGCCTCCTTATTAATTAATCTTTTTGAATGCCATTATTACGGAAGGGCAAAAATATTCCTCAAGTGTAACCTTTGCGTAAATTTAACTTTTTGCTCGTAAAAAATTATATTTTTATTTTTCAAAATTTCATAAATTTGTATTACCTCAGTATAAATTAATTAATAATTTTTTTAATTAAACATGAAATCTGAATTGAAGATATTTTATTTTCATTAACAAACATAAAAAATTTATAGAAAATAAATTAAAAGAATGAGCACAAATCACTTAATTCGTACACAAAAAATAAAAATTTACAAAGATTTGAAATATAAAAATATTATTTTGCCTAAATCAAAAGATAGTATTAAAATTATATGTCATACTTCAAGTTTTTTTTTTTTTTTTCAGTTGTCCCGTTATGAAAACGAAGAGCTATATTGGCACCTTATACCCTACACAACTATTAAGATACCTAAAATAAATAAAAAAGATAAGTTAAGACAATAAATCAAAAGTCATGTTAAAAACACTCTAAACACTCTCTAAAGTTAATTTTTTTTTTTGAAAATCCTTGAATTAAAATAAATTAGTAGTTTTAATTTTTAAGGCAAAAAGATTGAATCATTAGACAAAAATACTACGAGAGAAACAAACAACTAACAACAACAAAAAAAAATAAATAAAACACAAGATATTGGAAAAAGAATTAAGAATAAATAATCTTATTAGTCCCTAAATTATGATAAAAGTCTCACCTTAGTCCTTAAACTTTAAATTGCGTCATTTTGGTCATTATGCTATTAAAAAAAAGTTTCATTTTGATCATATATTTCATTTTATTCTTAACAGAACGAACACATAAGATACTTTTGCTATTTTGTTATATTTATTTCATATCTAGAAGTATGGCCTAGCACTATAAAGAGATTAAAATATGAACTAAAGTAATTTAAAACATGATTATTGAATAAAAATTAGTTCCATATTGGACAATAATGCAGCGTAAAATTGCCCAAAATCATTTTAGCAAAATGTGATATTTTTTTAAAATTAATAATACAATATGAGAAATGTAACTTGTATGCTCATTTTGGTAAGAATCAAACAAAATGTATAGCAAAAATGACTAAAATGAAATATTTTTCATAATTTAAGGACTAATATGATACAGTTTAAGTTTTAACAACCAAAGTAAGACTTTCTCTATAGTTCAGGGACTAACAAAATCATTTTTCCAAAAATTAGAAAGTAAAAAATTACAAACTGGATATCAAACAAAGAAATTTCACTTCCTCTACTTTCATTTAAGATTAAAGAGATTATTGAAAAAATTAAAATTAGAAGAGATAAATTATGCATAAAAGGCAATTTTAAGAAAAAGTAATAAAGAAAAGGATCGAAAGAAACTTTGAATGAAAATGTATTTTGGAAATTGAAAAGGAATGAGAAATGCAGATGAGGTACTTCTTTTTTCTTTTTTCTTTTTCATCTTAAATTGTTTTTTTTTAGTCATTTTATTTATCGCCTTTGTACAAAATTGGGTTGTATATATAGGTTTAGTTTGGTAGAGCTTTTGTAAAAGCTAAAATTACTTTTTAAAGAATTTTTTTAGTTAAAAAGTGTTTGGTAAAGGATGTAAAAATAGATTATTAAATAATTTTGTCTAAAGCCCCATCCATAATTTTAAGTTGGTGGAACCCAACTTTTCGTATCAGATTAAAAAGGAATCCACTACCATTCTTTAATGAATGTTATGTATGGACAAAAAATAACCTCACCCAAATTTAAAAATACCAATTAAACCAACCTAAATATTTTCGTTCATCTTCTCGCATAACCAGCCGCTAGTCTTCTCGCATAGCTGAGGGTGATGGCGAGTAAGGTCATGATTGGTGATTAAAGGATGATTGTAGATAAGTATAGAGACTGGCTGTTTTGTTCGTACATCAATTGGAGTGAATAACAGGTTGCTTACTTTGGGATGAGAGGCTAACTGATGGTGTCATTTACACTTGACGCCATTATTGAAGGATACAATGAATATAATAGGGTCTTTAATTAAATGATTTTATGGATTCAATTTTGGGTTTGAAGAGTCGTTGAAAATGGAAGGTCTAGAGGTTGGACTTGGTGCAATAGGAAACAAAAAAAGACCTAAAGGCCCAAACGATATATTAACGTTCTGTTAGTTTTAGGATTTTACCTTTTAAAATTTATACGTATCATATATCTTATAGATAAGTTATATAAATAATTATAAAAAAATATTAGTAATTACTTGTTATTTTTGACATTCTTTATGCCATTCTCAAAAATTTCTTTATGAAACTTATGTTAAATGATAACTAATAAATTTAGTTGAATTATTGTCATATAAACAAATATTTTGTAAAACTATTTATATGCTTAATGTATGTAAAACGAAAAATGGTCTATTAACATATTTATTCAATTGGCTCTTTGAAAAATATGCATAATTGTACAATATGTCTATTTTGGTCCTTATATATTTCTACAGTAGTTCAGATAGAGTTTACCAAATACTCTAATACATTTTTTCCTAGTCGTATCACTTTTCAATTATATTTTACAAAACACTCAATTATTTTATATTATAGTAGATTTTTCTCTCAACACAGTTAAAAATGTTTCTTTTAGAATTTACAATTCAACCAAACTGGCTTATAATCCTTCTTATGAAATTAGCCCTATAAATTATAATGCCCTATGTCGACTACAACTCCATATTTTTTTTAAGAGCACTTGATAATATTATTGATTCAAGATAGATTTCATGGTAAGATGGTACTCGAAATGTTGGGCTAAAGGGTAAATTGCTAGGATTTTAAAAATATTATTCAAAATAATCATGGAATAGAATAAACCATTTTAGTAGATTTCCCTAAATGGACTATTTGGGGCGGATTTTTGTCTCATCTGTTCAATATATTAATCAGCGCTAAATGCACTTCTTTTTCTGCTTTTAGTCTTATAGTCCTGACAGTAGACTTCACTATCACTCCTTATATATCAATAAGATTTAGATAAAATTTTCTTCACAATTTTCATTACGTTTTGAAAAATTATATAATTTTGTCAAAAAGTAACATTCAAACAATAAGACTAAAGAACTATAATTATCAAATATGATCAAATTCAATCATCTGAAACAATGCACAAAATAGCTCAATAACATAGACTGCACAAAAGCTTCCAAAGAATAAGAAAAACACAATAATTTTTTTTTTTTTTTTAAGTAGAACTTGACTTATGATCTTCACTTATTCCAAATTAAAGAAAAATACTAATTACTATTTAATCCTCACTTATTAGGGATAATAGGTTTTTAAGTCTACATTCGGTGTGACTCGAACATAGGACTGAGATCTCAAGCAGTAGTTACTCTTAATACTTGAGTCAACCCACTTCGTCAATTAAAACACAATAATTCATATATGGGTAAACTGTAAAAACAAAAACATCCTTTTAGGTATTCTACAATTTAAATCCTGAAATTTAAACTCTACAAAATAATATTATGAGATTAAGAATATTTGAAAATTAATACTTTACGTTGATTTTTTGAATAACTTTAATTAGTAGAAGATAATAATATTATCAAAATTAAGGAGAATAATAAAAACTAATCTAATTTTAATTGAGGATATTAATGTTTTTTTAATTAAAATTGGTCAAAAGTCAGTTCTGGGTACTAATTTTCAGAAATCCTATTTCAGTTTATTATTTTGTAGAGTCTAAATTTTTGAGTTTAAATTGTAGAATATTCAAATTTCAAAGTTTTTTTTTTTTTTAATAATTCACCCTTTATTTATTCAAGAGAAAAAAATATAAACAAACACAATTCTCCCCCGACCAAGAAGTGAACTGAGAATGACAAACATTTGAATTTATTCGTTTTGTTTATTCTTATGCTTTGAAAAGACATTTTTTTCTTCGGGCAGACTTGCTAATGGTTGAAGAGATTGGGAAAGGAACACTTAATAGTCGGTTACGGGTGTTCGTCATTTGGTTTGCAGGCACTTACCAAACTCTTCAGTTAGTTTAATCGATTTGTTAGCGATATTTAAATTGACCAAATTTATATATTTTTTTAATTAAAAAAATTCGATTTTTGGTTTATTCAGTTCGTGATTGGTCAGGCTATTCCGTTTTTTCGATTCATTTGAGGAATGACTGAATGTAAAGAGTAAGTGAGACTAGAAACTAGAAGTCTAGAACTTTGGTTAAAACTTATTGTTTCATTAATAGGACGAGTTATTTTGAATGACTAATATTACTTATTGTACAGATATATAATATTTTATATATCAGTTCAGTTTAGTTGATCATCAACTATACCTAAACCTCCAAACCTAGTTCGGTTTGTTTGATTTCGTTTATTAAAATTCAATATACTTGGTTCGACCTTTTTTTTTTTCTACACACTATACTATGAAGAATAGTTTAAATTTCTATTTTGGTTTTTGACTTTCATAATATCTTAGACGTTTAATATATTTTTAATCCCAATTTGGTTATCTAATCTTTTGGTTTTATTTATTTTTTTGCTAAACACCACCATGAAGAATAACCCAATCTTTTATTTTTGATTTATAACTTTTATATTGTCTTTGGTCCCTTAAGTATATTTTTTTCACAACTTGGTCGCTAAACATTTATATGCCCTATTCTACTATCCTGATTTTATTTTTCGATAACCAATATAATATATAATTGTAGGACGGTGCGGTTTGATCGGTTTGAACCTCCTATAGATTAACTAAATCGCATATCGAGTTTAGCAGATCGGAAGGTTTATACTGGCCGGTTTCCACAATTTGAATATTGAGCTTTTATAGTAGCAGGTTCAGACTTCGACGAATTGGATCTTATTATATCAGAATTTATTTTTTTTTTGAGTAAAAATCACCTTTTTAAAAAATAATAATAAAGAAAAAGAAATAAACACATCTTTTATCCTTAATCAAAGCAAACATATTTTATACTTAGATGAACTATTTAAAGTAAAGTCTAACATATAGTGAAAAATTACAACCAAATCGAAACATTAAAGTAATTTTAAATATCTTAAAATAGATATATTAGATAATAATTCAACTTATAACAAGAAGTCTAAGATAGCTTAATATTCAATAAAAAGTAGAACAAGTTGCAACGCCGACAAATACTTCGAACTTTAACACTGCAAAAAGCAAACATGTATTAGTCTAATATGAATATTACATCAGAATATCCATTGCAAAGAATTAAAAAAAAAAAAAAAAAGATTGAGCATATACTACTTCGGATGAAACGAATCATAAAGAGAATGATCCCAGAGAACTTGAGAATTAGAACATGTATACTAATTCGTGATAAAATGAATCATAAAGAGAATGGTCCTAGAGAAATAAGAATAATCAAAAGTTGAGTTATTATTTCCCAATTAATTAAGGCATAAACCAAAGTTTATTTTGCTAAATGTTTAAGTAACCCATAACAAGGGAACAATTCCTTTACTTATTATGATCCATCACTATTCTGTACGAAGGAATAAGAAAAATTAGGAAATTGATTGTGTTTGCTTTATTATTTGTTTTCTTATTTGTATTAATTATACAAGATATTTATAAAAATTTGTTTCCGGGTTAAGTTATCATTTCCTTGCTTGTTATATAACAAATCAAGAAACATCAGTTGGTACTTAATCTCCTTGATCATAAGGTTACTTAAAAAACGTTTATCTATTATCTATGATTAACGAGGCTAAAACCAAAAAGGAAACATAGTCTCCGAATGAACAATCAATTACTCTCCCAATCAACAATCAATTTTCGCACAATAAATATTTTAATGCCATTATTGAATCCATAAAGCTATAGAAAATATTACAGCCTGCCAGGCCATTTTAATTAGAAGACAAACCAGAGAAAATTGTGCTTGGCCGATACACATATTATCTTCTAAGCATAAAAGATAAGGAAAACTTTGATAAAATGCATACCAGAAGCCTTAAAAGTGGAATTCCTGAAAAACGACATAAGAAGGCATAAGGTTGATCCTGATTTAAGAAAAGAATGAGGATGTCTATCCTGCATCAACCATGTTGTGCGGTCTAAAATCCTAAGGTCGCATAAGGATTATATGCAACCTCTTCCGTGATGGTTATATGCGACCTCCTCCGTGAAGGTTATATGCGACCTCCTCCGTGATGGTTATATGCGACCTCTTCCACAGGTTTTGTGCGACCTTCTCCGTGCAGTTTGCCTTGACAAACAGGAAACCTACAAGAAGAGGGAAACACACAAATGCTATGGAAGAAACCTACAAGGAAAGGGAAACTGAAGACTCCTATTTGTGATTAACTAGTTATCCGTTTTGAATAGTTATCCAATTATATTTAATTTATATTACCCAATTGTATAGTTACCCGTTTATACAATTAGGATCCTAGAGACATAAGGAACCTAGGGGGATAAGGTTACCTTTATCTATATAAAGGGGGCTCTATGTTCCGAAGAAGAACAAGTCACAGAGAATAGAAGTCAGAGCAAATTCAAGCTTAGAGTATTCCAAACTTTGGGTAGTCTAAGTCGTTAGTATTCTTCAATAGCTTTCAGTCTTTCCGATCTCCAAACAAGATTGTAACCTTGAGTGTTCATTATTATTCATAAAATAGTGAGAAAACAGTAGACGTAGGCTCATCTTTTTTGGGGCTGAACCACTATAAATCCCTCTCTCTTTATTTGCTTTGATTACTACTTCAATTCACACAAGCCACATCTCTTGATTATTTATAAATTTATTGTTGATAAAACCTCCATCAACAATTGGCGCTAGAAGGAGGGCTATTCCGGCAGAAATCTTTGTCAAATTCCACCCTTTCAGTAATGGCAAACACCAGAAACCCCACCAGAGCCGCCGGGACTAGCCAAAATCAACCTCAGAGTACTGCTGCTACACAGGCGACCCCTGCTCCGGATCAGCCTACTATGATGGCAACAGAGAACCTATCCCAAAGACAGGATCGCATGGAAGAAGCACTCGTGAACCTTCAGCAAGTCACTAACCAGATCAATGATACTCTGCGACGACTTGCTGAAGGGCAGATGGTGACCCCACCACAACATGAACGTCCTAAAGAACATCCGGCTCAATTACCTGAGAAGGGGATACAGATTCTCGAAATGAGAAGATGCGACCAGCCAAGAACTAAGCAGGAGCGTCATGAAGAACGCATCTCCAAAGGGAAAGGCAAGGTCGCAGACTTGCCTCCAGAATCTCATACGGAGAGTTCAAGTACGAACCGTGGTCGTACACAACCTTCTCAAAAATCCACTAACAACCAGGATCGCTTGAGCAGTGAACAGGGACGATCATCGAGGAGTGTCTTCGAACGAATCAGCAGGGAGTCAAGACAAGATCCTACGGACCTAAGACAGTATTTGGAGCGACGACGTGGTCATGATCGATCTGTATCACACCATAGCGACCACAGCAGGTCTCGTCACACCATGCCACTGGATTCCTCTCATAGGTCGCAGAAATCTCTACCAGACCAGCCCCCTGCGAAACAGGATAACGAACAAGGATCGCTTATACCACCAGCAAGGAATGATGCTTTCCCTCTGAACGTCGACGTTCACAATTTAAGGATCGCATTAGATGCACTTGCTGGATGGGACGATGAGCTCGCTGATGGGTATCGCCAGTCACCATTCAACGAGGAGGTTCGAGCTGCAGCCCTTCCCACCGGATTCAGACTTCCCACCATCAATACTTTTGATGGAAAGACTGACCCACAGGACCATATGGATCACTTCAGCGACTTGATGGAACTTCATCGAGTTAGTGATCATGCGCGCTGCAGATGTTTCGCTGTAACACTCTCAGGAGCGGCAAAGAAGTGGTTCCGAGGACTCAAACCCGGTTCAATTTTGTCCTGGCAACAACTACAAACGGCCTTCTTGAGACAATTTCAGGCCGCGAAGAATTTTACTGTTCCGCTTGTCAGTTTGTCCGCAATCCGGCAAGGTCCAGAGGAGACTCTACGGTCTTACCTCAATCGATTCACCACAGAGTTAGCGAAGGTCAACAACCCCCCTGAAGGGGGGGTTCTTACTCTTATGATGGCTGGGGTGCGACCAGAAACAAAACTCTGGGAGGAATTGCTTGAACGAGAATGTAGGACTCTCGAAGACTTCTACCGAAGAGTCGGTCGACATCTAAGGTTAGAATCTTCACGCGAGAATCTTCAAAAGACCAAAAAAGGAGGAAAGACAGATACGACAAAGGTTGCGGTCATCACCGACAACAGCGACAATAAGAAAGGCAAGAGGAATAATGAACAGGCCAACGAGAATCAGCCCAGGCCAAAAAGGCAGAAGACTTCAAAGGCTCCTATAAGGTTCAACAATCACACCGAGTTAAACGCTTCCATAGATCATATCTATGCGGTCACAAACCAAAAGGAGCGATACCGTCAACCGGGACTGATGAAGCGAGACAGGGCAAAACGCGACCCCAACAAGTTCTGCCGGTATCACAATGATATTGGGCATGATACTAATGACTGCTTTGCCCTGAAGGATGAAATCGAAAGGCTGATCAGAGAGGGACGATTGCGGCAGTATACCAGGCAGAGCGATGAAAGGCGAGAAGAAGACCAACAACGACCTCCAGAAATTCAGCGTGAGGTGCGAACTATTTTTGGAGGGCCGCATGTTGGAGGAGATTCCAAGCGAGCACAGGATATATACGCACGAGAAGCTCGACAGCAGCCGTTGACCAACGTCATGCACCTTGATCGGCGACCACGCAAGCTTCAGCGAGTACCGGAAATGGATATTACCTTCACAGAGCAAGATGCAAGGGAAGTCCATTATCCGCATAACGACGCGCTGGTCGTAAAAATTAACTGTGGAAGCACGCAGTTATGGCGAGTATTGGTCGACAACGGAAGTGCTGTAGATATCCTATACTTCGATGCCTTCAAGAAGATGGGATTAAATGAGAGCGACCTGAAACCTGCTGCCGCTTCGCTCTACGGTTTTACTAGAGATAGGCTGATGCCTATGGGTATGATTGAACTGATGGTCAGCGTTGAGACCTTCCCGAGGGTTTCATCAATAATGACCCAATTTTTGGTAGTAGATTGCCCATCTGTCTTTAACGCTGTCCTAGGAAGACCAACATTAAGGGAACTTCGAGCTGTCATCTCGATCTATCATCTAACGATGAAGTTCCCAACCCAACATGGTGTAGGCGAAGTGCGAGGAAACCAGTATGATGCGAGGACTTGCTACAACAACTCGCTGAAACTCGCAGCAAAAGATGCAACGTCCCGCACAATGATGGTCCACCTACCGGATGAAGCGTCAATCGTGGCAGTGGATGAAGCGTCAATCGTGGCACCGGATCAAGCGTCAGTCGTGGTAGCGGATGAAGCGTCAATCATGGCACCGGTTCAAGCGTCAGTCGTGGTCGCAGATGAAGTGTCAATCGTGGCAGCAGATCAAGCATCAATCGTGGTTGCAGATGAAGCGTCAATCGAAATGACCGGTGAAGACTTCGATCCTCGAGAAATCGAAGAAGTCAAAACCGGACCCGTTGAAAACCTGGAAGATATATCATTCGATCTGTCTTCCAGGA
>JXTB01000012.1:358003-378324 GCA_002914805.1 Parasponia andersonii
CTGATAATGGGGGAGAATATGATGATGATGACTTCAAGAGGTATTGTGCCAATAATGGAATCAAGTTCGAGAAAACTATTCCAGGAAAACCTCAACAGAATGGTATTGCTGAAAGAATGAACAGAACCCTGAATGAACGTGCAAGGAGCATGAGGTTGCACGCAGGGTTGCCAAAGACATTTTGGGCTGATGCAGTTAACACCGCTGCATATCTTATCAACAGAGGACCATCAGTTCCATTGGACTTCAGAATACCAGAAGAGGTCTGGAGTGGTAAAGAGGTAAACCTTTCTTTCTTGAAAGTGTTTGGTTGTCTATCTTATGTTCATATAGACCCTACCAATAGAAGTAAACTTGATCCCAAGTCTAAAAAATGTTTCTTTATTGGTTATGGTGATGTTGAGTTTGGTTATCATTTCTAGGATGACCAAAATCAGAAGATCATCAGAAACAGGGATGTCATATTCAACGAGGAGGTGATGTACAAGGACAGATTGTGCACCAGAGCTGATAGTGTCTAACCTGAAGTAAAAAAGGCTGGGGTAATACCATTGAATGACATCCCAGTAGACGGCCAGAAAGATCAAGAAGCTGTAGCACCAGCGGTAGACCCACAGACCCCAGTGGGTGAACTCAGAAGATCTTCCAGAACAATTCGACCTCCTCAGAGATATTCTCCGGCACTGCATTACATTCTACTGACTGATAAAGGCGAGCCAGAGAGTTATGAAGAAGCGGTACAGAATGATGAGTCAATCAAGTGGGAGTTAGCCATGAAAGATGAGATGGAGTCACTGGCGTCCAATCAGATATAGGAACTGGCCGAACTACCAGAAGGAAAGAAGGCATTACACAACAAGTGGGTGTACCGAATAAAAGAAGAACATGATGGTAGCAAACGGTACAAAGCAAGACTTGTTGTCAAAGGCTTTCAACAGAAGGAAGGCATCGACTACACCGAGATTTTCTCTCCAGTAGTCAAATTAACCACTATCAAAACAGTACTTGGGTTGGTGGCTAAAGAAGACTTGCATATAGAGCAATTAGATGTCAAGACGGCATTTCTTCATGGTGACCTGGAGGAAGAAATTTACATGAAATAGCCACAAGGTTTTGAAATACGAGGGAAGGAGAGAATGGTGTGTAAACTTCAGAAGAGTCTGTATGGCCTAAAACAGGCTCCAAGACAGTGGTACAAGAAGTTCGATGCGTTTATGAGTAACAATGGTTACTTGCGATGTCAGGCAGACCAATGCTGTTATGTGAAGAGGTTTTGACAATTCTTATATTATTCTACTTTTATATGTAGATGATATGTTGATTGCTGGAGCTAATATGGAGGAAATTGAGAAGCTCAAGAAAGAATTGTCAATGGAGTTTTCTATGAAGGATTTGAGAGCTGCAAAGCAAATCCTTAGGATGAGGATTTCTAGAGCAAATGGAGTTTTGAAGCTATCTCAAGAGGAGTATGTGAAGAAGGTGCTTAGCAGATTCAACATGAATGGTGCAAAGCCTGTAAGTACTCCTTTGGCTAGTCACTTCAAACTAACCAAGGAGCAGTCACCCTCAACAGAGCAGGAGCGAGCTTATATGGCCAAGGTGCCTTATTCTTCTGCTATTGGCAGTCTTATGTATGCCATGGTGTGCACCAGACCGGATATAGCACATGCAGTGGGAGTTGTGAGCCGATACATGAGTAATCCAGGAAAACAGCACTGGGAAGCAGTGAAGTGGATTCTCAGATACTTGAGAGGTACTAGTAATATGTCACTGTACTTCAAAAAGTCAGATATGGGTTTACAAGGCTATGTAGATGCTGATATGGCTAGTGATGTAGATGGCAGGAAGAGTACTACTGGATATGTATTCACATTAGGTGGTACAGCGGTTAGCTGGGTCTCAAAGCTACAAAAGATTGTCGCTCTATCTACAACTGAAGCAGAGTATGTTGCTGTGACAGAAGCAAGCAAGGAGTTGATATGGTTGCAGAGTTTCTTGGAGGAACTGGGTCAGAATTATGGGAAGAGCACTTTGCATTGTGACAGTCAAAGTGCTATTCATCTGGCAAAGAATCCTGTTTATCATGCTCGGACAAAGCATATACAGGTTCGGTATCACTTCATACGCTCAGCTTTGGAAGATAGAGTCTTGGTGCTAGAGAAGATTCTAGGAAGCAAAAATCCTGCTGATATGTTAACGAAGACTGTGACTATTGACAAACTGAAGCTGTGTTCGGCTTCAACTGGCTTGCAAGAGTAATAATGAGGAGATGAGCTGTTGCATTGATTAAGTATGAAGACATAATTGAAATTAGTCTTCAAGTGGGAGATTGTCAAGCGGTGGAACACGGTTTGACTCCGTGTACAAGCCGTGTTTAATACACGGTGAAGAGAAAAAAAAATAGCCAATTAATATACCGTGTACAAAACGTGTACAAAACATATGAAGAGTTGGAAAGGGTTGGTTATCTCAAACCTATAAATAGGGACCCTATTCCTCATTTGTTTTCATCCCCAGAGAAGTGAGAAACACCAATTATAGTGAGAGTAAAATAGAGAGATTTTATTCTTTGAGAGTTAGAGAAAAATACAGTTTTTCTCTTGGGTGTATTCGGGGTCTGGGTGTGAGGAGTGCTGAGTGAGTGTTTGTAAACACTTGTAAAATTTCTTTTCTCCCTATAGTAAAGATCTGCAGCAGCTCCGTGGACGTAGCCAAATTGGTGAACCACACTAAATTTGTGTGTCCTATTTATTTATTTATTTCGGCATTATTTTTTACATTTATTTTATCACTTCCACTATTGTGTGTTTATTGGGGAGGTTATTCCCTAACATGAAACTGTTGTCTCATTTGAGGAACTTATGAGAAGCTTTTTTCCCTTGAAGCTCAAATGAATTCTAACGCTACCAAGAATTCTTCTCGGAATGTCTCGCTGCCTGCTTCTGCCAATATTGCCATCAAGCAATCATAGTCGAATCGATCGTTCAACTAACAAACTCATTCTCAATACCGAACACCCACTCAACCTCAACAATCCATTGCCACAAATAATCAAAATCCAACCCCTCGACCATATAAGGGGTCCTGTCAATTGTGTGGCATTCAAGGCCATTCAGCAAAACGTTGTCTATCATTTCGTTATATGGGAATTCAAAATACTGGTGTCCCACCCACTTTTGGCCACTGCCCTTTTTTGGCACACGCACATGTGGCTACTCAACCAACTGCTCCCTTTCTAGATTGGCTCTTGGATTCTGGTGCCCCTCACCATATCTCTAATGATCTTCATAATCTATCACTGCATTCTGACTATGCTGGCCCAGACGACATAATTATTGGTGATGGTAAAGGTTTGCAAATAACACATACATGATCTACCACCCTACCCACTACATCTAAATTGTTTCAACTTAATAATATTCTCTGTGTTCCAAGCATGAAAAAGAATCTATTTTTGGTTTCACAATTTTGTTCAACGAATAAAGTTTCTATTGAATTCTTATCCACTTGGTTTTATATGAAGGATCTTCGTACGAGGGCAAGCATACTTTGTGGACCAACTACTGGTGGAGTTTATGTGTGCCTGAATTCTTCTTTTACACGAAAGCTTTGATTGCATTCTCAAGTATTAAGACTTCACTTTCAAATTGGCATCATCGTCTTGGTCATTCCTCTTTTAAAGTTCTCCAAACATTAGTGCCTTTTAAGAGTCTTTCCTTATCATGTAATAATATTTCCAATTTTTCTTGTAATTCCTGTCAGTGTAATAAAAGTCATAAATTACCTTTTTCTGTCTCTTCCATCACCAGTTCCTTTCCTTTACAAATTATTTACTCAGATGTATGGAGTTCTCCAGTTATTTCCAACGATAACTTTAAATACCATCTTTGTTGATTACTTCACCAAATATGTATGATTATACCCGCTCAAAAAGAAAGCTGATGTCTACGATGTCTTTATTCGGTTTAAAGCATTAGTTGAAAAGCACTTCAGTTCAAAAATTATCCAAATCTATTCTGACAATGGTGATGAATTTATAGCTTTAAAAGATTACTTTGCTCTAAATGGTACCACTCATCTCCACCTTATACTCCTGAGCACAATAGTTATTCTGAACGCCGTCATAGACACATTGTCAAAACTGGGCTCATACTTCTACATCATGCATCCATGCTTACTTCGTTTTGGCCCTATGCCTTTCAAACAGTAGTCTATCTCATCAATAGAATGCCTAAACCTACTCTCTCTTTCATCTCTTCTTATGAGAAATTATTTGGTCAGAAATCCAATCTAGAAAAATTACGAGTGTTTGGTTATCTCTGTTATCCTTGGTTGCGTCCATATAATGACCATAAACTTCAAACCAAATCTCACCCTTATGTCTTTTTGGGTTTCTTTCTCACACAAAGTGCATATCTTTGACTTGACTGGGATTCTCACAAATTATTCACCTCTTGTCATGTCACCTTTGTCGAAACCATATTCCCATTTTCTTCCACCGTTGAGAAAACTCCACCTTCCAACATCCCTTCCCTCTCATTCCCTCCTATGTCAATTCCCTTATTTCCAGATAATGCAATCTTGGATAACAAAATTGTTGAGCATTCGACCACACATGATACTTCGTCTATTGGCACATCGGTTATCCCACCTCCTTACGTTGAGACTATACAAAACCAATCAGTTGCAGCTACATCTCCCTCATTTCCACAATCGAGTCCATCTAGACATTTAAACCCAAACACTGACTAACCATCCATCCTATTCAGTCGTCCATCTACGACCAATACCCACCCTATAATTACAAGATCAAAGAACAATATCTTCAAAGCATCTACGAAGCATGCTCTTGTCTCTACTATTCCTAATGTTGAACCTACTAGTGTTACCCGTGTCTGCAACTTTCTATGTGGCATCAAGCAATGTCTGAATAGTTTGATGCTCTTTCCTGCAATGGTACATGGGAATTGGTTCCTTTTGCTCAATCTCATAATATAGTAGGTTATAAATGGCTTTTCCAGATCAAATGCAATCCTGATAGTTCTATTGCTTAGTACAAGGCTCTTCTTGTGGCTAAAGGCTTTCATTAACATCCAGGTATTGACTATGCTCAAACTTTTAGTCCTGTTGTGAAACCTACTACTGTTTGCCTCATTCTCAGTCTTGCCTTGTCTTACAATTGGTCACTTCGCCAACTTGATGTGAATAACGCATTTTTTCATGGCTCCCTTTCTGAAAGTGTGTTTATGGCTCAACCATCAGGGTTCATCAATCCTCAGTTTCCATCCCATGTGTGCCATCTCAAGAAAGCTATTTATGACCTCAGAAAATCACCACATGCCTGGTATAAAGCATTGAAACAATTTCTCCTCCAACAAGGGTTTGTGAACTCCAAATCTGATACTTCCCTATTTATTGACAAGAAGTCACAGTTTACTATTTTTCTTCTTGTATATGTTGACGATATTATTGTTACCGGCAACAATGATGGTTTTATCAATCACTTTATGTATACACTTGCTACTCGGTTCTCTATTAAGAATCTTGGTGCTCTTTCATACTTTCTAAGGGTTGAGATTATTCCAAGCTCTTCTGGCCCCTTTCTTTCTCAACAGAAATATATTTTAGATCTTCTAGAATGCACATAAAAAGATGGACTCCAAGCAGTAACAACTCCAATGTCCACATCTCAATTGTCGAGTCTAACAGATGGCATATCCTTGACCGATCTGATCAAGTATTGGTCTATTGTTGATGGTCTTCAGTACCTTTCGTTAACTCGACCAGACATTACTTTCTCAATTCATGCATCGACCAACCACAACTCATTGGTTGGTTGTCAAATGGTTTCTTTGCTATCTTAAAGGTACGACTTATCATAGTTTATTTCTTAGGATGCTGATTGGGCTGGTGATCGTGATAATCGTACTTCAATCAGTGCACATGTTTTTTTTTTCTAGGTCACAATGCTATTTCCTGAAGTTCAAAGAAACAACGTTCAGTTGCCCATTCCTCAACTAAGGCTGAGTACTGTGTTATAGCCTCAAATTCTTCTGAGCTTCTTTGGCTTTAATCCATGTTAATTGAGATAGGTATTTCGATTCCCATTCCCATGCCAATCTATTGTGATAATATTGGCAACACTTACTTATGTGCCAGTCCTGATTTCTACTCTAGAATGAAACACATTGCTACTAATTTTCATTTTGTCCGTGATAAAATTCAAGATGGTACTTTTCGTGTCTCACATGTTACTTCCACTGATCAACTTACTGATTCCTTAATAAAATCTCAATCTTCTGCTCGACTTCTACAACTACGCATCAAGTTAGGCATATATCCGACGCCTATCTTGAGGGGGCATGATAAGAATATACAATCTCTATCCTCAAAATCCTTCTAGATTATATTCTTATAATTGAAAATGTGTACAATGAGCTAATCACCTTTATTGACTTGATTTTGTAATCAATCATCTTTATTATTGATTTGCTTTGTAATCAATGTATATATATTACTTTTTATAGGCCGTTAGTCTAGGAAAGTGATAGCTATTCAATGGGATTATACTTCTATATATACTTAGCTCTTTTCAATGAAAGGACATATCATTTTACTCATTTCAAAAATATCTATACTATTTTTATATCGAATAATCATATACCTGAATAGTTGGAGCCGTTGTATCGTTTGCATGCTCTTGCTTAAACTACAGAACTCATAAACAAAGTACACCTACAATTGCCCAAAAAAAAAGGATATAATGTGAATTGTCTTATTCCAATCTAATTAAATTAAAAGATGTTCACAGAAATCAATAATTAAGAAATTTTTTTTAGACTCTGTAGAGGTGGATGATGACATCAACATAGCAAACAGTTCTTGAATATATATACTATCATCCTTTAATAAAGAAACAACCTAGAAAGACATTAAAGGTTAAAAAGAACATGACCCAAATTATGTAGATACATAAATAGTATAATCCTGCCCAAAAAAGAGAGGGCAAGGGACCTTCAGCATGAGCTTAAGCTCTGCCCAATAGAAAGATGGTGACGAAGCTCTGGCATGACTGATGAGGGGGCAAATGATGAAGCTTCAACTTGAGCTTGAGCTCTACCCAATAGATTGAGGGCGACAAAGATCAAGAAAGACTACAAGAGAGAGGGCTACAATGTTGGAGATCAAGAGAGACCGAGAGAGATAAAAGAGAAAGAGAGAGAGGGTGACAGCAACAGAGATGGAGAGAGACCATGAGAGAAACAATGACAGTGATAGAGATCGAGAAAGACAGAGAGAGAGAAAGAGAGTGAGTGTGTTTGTGATGGCATGTCTCCTATTATGTACAAGGCTGAGAAGTGAGGAAGCTAAAACCTAAAAGATGTAACCCTAGTGTTCTGGATCAGACCTCATGTTTTGATTTATTAACAAGACCTATGATTATTTAAAGCAAAGTTAAGAATAATTGGGATTGTAGTTAAATTACAAAGAGTGCACAAGTATAAGAGTTATCACAATGCTATCTACATGTTGAAGTTCTGATGGGCGATCGATATAAAAAATGACACTTCTCACATCGTTCTTGCCACATTAGCAGTTGCAGGAATAACTTATTGACAATATAATAATAATAATAATAATAATAATAATAATGACATAGTAAAAATATAAGTATTATCACAATGCTGACACTACGTATCAAAGTCTCGATAGGCAGTCACAATAGAGAACGGCACTTCCCATGGTGTCTCTGTACGTAAGTAGTTGCATGAATAATTAGCTTACAGATTGGTAATAATATAATAATACGGTAATAATAAAGAGTCTAGCTGATAGAGGCGAATAAACTGATCATATTGTTAATTAGAAGACAAATATGGAAGATAAAAGGGTTAGAGATAATAATAACAATAATAGTAACAATAATATCAGAAATAATAGTTAAGGAATTATGAAAGAATACAAAATCCTGAACTTGTGCCACAGGTCAAGCATAGAATTTGAGGAGAGTAGCTTGAGGCCCACAAATCACTGAAGTCAAGGGTTAAAGACTGCATGCAAGGAAACTTATAAAACAAGTTAGTAAAAATAATAACGTAAAAATAATAAGATAATAGAAAATGGTATAAAAATAATTATGAGATAGAAAATAATGTAAAATAATTGTTGGGCCTAAGATATATGAATAAGTAAGTGTGAGCTTAGGAAATAAATACGTAAAGATATCTAGGCCTGTATGAATATTTAAGAAAATACCAATACTAAAGAGAGTTATTGATCAAGTTTTATACATGCATGGATATATGAAGTTAGACACATATATGTGTGTGAATATATATATATACATATATAAATATATGGAAGTAAGATAAAAATGACTAGAAATAGTTACAGATGAACCCAAAAGAAAAGCTAAGCATATGCAAATAAAATACAATGAGATGCATGCAACTATATATATAAAGATATAATAGAAAAGAAAAGCTAAGCATATGCAAATAAAATACAATGAGATGCATGCAACTATATATATAAAGATATAATAGAAAGATGTATACGTGAAAATACAAGTAGAGAAAGAATGAGAACTTAGCTATGAATTGAAGAAAAATGCCAAAGGATGATAATATTGGCGATGTTAGTATAGCCACGGGTTGAGAGAAAAATAAATGATAGTGATGATAGTAGTATTAGAAGAATTGAGCCTCGGATAGAAGAGAAAAAGAAGGATAGTGGTGGTGATGATGGTTGTATGGTTGTAACTTTTGTAAAAGATGAAAGATGATACTGGTGATGTAGCTTCAGATGAACCCAAGAAAGAGGGAAAGAAAAGAATAAAAAGAGAGAAAGAGAGCACAACTGAAATAATAGAGATGCTGTATTGAGATAGTGTATGCTCATTAGATTACAAATGAGGGCATTACCCTTTTATTTGTAGGCAAAGAATGCCTCATACTACAAGGGGACTTTTACTACAAGGGAATGAGGTGTCAAGTGCCTATTAGCTAGCTTATCTTGATAGACAAGAGAATTAGGTGTCAAGCTCTTGTTAGCCTAAGCTAGCTTAACGTAGAAGAACTTAGGCAACAAGAAACTTTTAGGTGCAAGATCTTTGATCACAAGTTGGAGGCTTTTAGAACCTTCTAGAATTGTCTAGCACCATTGGATAGCTTGTGCACAAGCTACACGTAGCTTGTATGAAGGACTAAATGGCATGTAGTTGGCTCACATGACATGTAGCTCGGCTTCGCATAGAGAAGCTTCAAAAACGACAAGTAGTTCAAGCCTAAAGGTATGTCGTTTTCTTAGGTCACTATTATTTCTCTTGTGCTACTTGTAGTATGAGTAAGCAAGCTTAGGTCTTGTTAATCCCTTGCTTAATTAGCACAATATCATGCTTTAGGATTAATTCCGAAAATTGGAAAAACCCCGAAACACCTAGAGAAAATAGGCTAAAATAGGTTGTGGTGTTGTATGTTGGGCTTATACATAAAATAGGCTACTAACATATAAAATTTTAAAACCTATATAACAAAGTATGTTCGACTAGTTTGGTTAGAAATCGAGAATATGTGTCTGAAACCGCACTACTCAGTTTTTGATTTTTCCAAACCATAACCAATCTTATATGAGAAAAAACCACTAATTTTGGTGCGGTGTGGGTTGGTGCAGGCAGTTACCGTAATCTAACAGTTTTTTTGAACACCCCTATATAATTGTTTAAATTGAGACTTACAACTGAGACAACACAACATAAGAAATCGAAAGTTTGAACCAAACTACCACGGAAACATGGTTTAGAGCCAAGTCTTGTATCTTTTGAAGGTTAGAGACCGAAATGGAAATTGGGTTATTTACAAAGTTAATAATAATAATTATAAGAATAACAATGATACAAGAAAACCACTAAAACGACATGTCGTTTTAACAAAATTGCCTGAAGAAACGATATGCCGTTTATTTATTCGAGAAAACCCACATATTCCGTTTGTGCGTTCATCGTAGAGACGAGACAGACAGCGAAAGCTTTGCTCTGCGGAGAAAAGAAGAAGAAGAAAGAGATAATGGAAATAGCCGTTAAAAACCTGTTCATGGGTTTAGATCCTAAGGTAATTCACAATAATCTTCTCTGTTTTCCCTTTTTTTTTTTTTGGAATAATCTTGTTGCACTGTCTTAAAGATAAGATATGGTTAGAATTATTCAGAATCTGGTCATGACTGCCATTCAACTTTTTACAAAACTTTATGCTATGGCTATGCAGATAGTAAGTGACAGTCATCAAACTGTAAATGCCATATTTCCAAATCTCACTTGCAGTAGAAGAAGAAGAATACTATGTGCCTCAACTCATCAACTTGTACTTGCAAATTTTGCTGGACATTTATACAAAGGGCAAGCCAGCTTTTTTTCTTCTTTTTTTTTTTTCAATATAATATATACATTTTTATTTTCCAAATAATTAAGACGAGTACCATAAATGGGCTTTCTCGTTATTTATTCATTTTTCCCTCATATTTTACAGGAGCAGTCACAAGTGTTTTCCTTCCATTTCTGCTGTATTATCAGGTGCACATAAGATAAATAAATAAATAAAATCCACTCTTTCCCAAATCCCAAATTGTACAATTTTTTTCCCGCCGAAATTTCCCAAGTGGGTATTAAGTTTTAAGCAAGATTATGGATAATGTTCCATTCATAAAGGTGCCAAAGATGTTGAAGTTTCTTCTCCTCAATTTGAAGACTTCTCAGTCGCTACTTCTTCTGGCAATACTGAGCCTGGAGAACTAAAGGTATGGTTTAGAATTTGTGGGAAGAAGCTGCTGTTAGAAAATGAAGATTTATATTGCCTGTGTGATTATCTGTCTGGTCAGAAGCATTATTGATTATTTACAAAACTGTGTAAGCAGATAAGCATAGAGGTGTCTGGTACCAAAACTCGAACAATTTTTGATCAAGTTTTCGACAAGATGGTTGATCAAGCCCAGCCAATCCCAGGATTTAGAAGAGTTAAAGGAGGTGAGATTCTAATGGATCTCTTAGACATGTTTAACTTGTATTCCGTATAGCTGGATTTTCGATATTGTTGAAGGAAAATGTACTGATCAAGCCTTCTGCATCCCTCTTTTGCCTTGTAGAACAAAACTAGTTTTTTTGTAAAGCCTCTAACGTTTTGTTTTTCTGTAAATTCTTACCCTTTGGCTATTGGGGATATATGACAAACAACAAAACATGAACTACCAGGCAAGACACCAAATGTAAGTCTTCTTTCTCCATCTATTCTGCTGCAATTAACTAACTGACTTGGCTGTGTTAGTGTAAAAAACAACTAGCGACTTACCCTGACCTATGTGGGGAACTTTCCGAGAACACAATGCACAAGTTCCGTGGGGTCAGTCAAGGCACTAAAGCCCCCGGACACCCATTGGTTAAAAAAAGTTAAACTAAACGCAATGACTTGGCTTTGGATGTGGTTTTGATAAGGATACAATCTACATGTGGATTGTTCAGTGTACCTAATAAAGGGAGAAGTTAATTTTTCATACTAAATTGTTTCTGACAGATACCCAAAGGCGTTCTATTGGAAATCCTTGGACCTTCTAGAGTTTTTAAGCAAGTAATCAAGAAGGTGATCAACTCTACTGTTGCTGAATATATAGAAAAGGTACTTTCTTATTGAGTTTAAACCTGAATTCTTTCTGTTGCTTGTACACACTGGTTGGCTGTTGCTTTGATATGTTGATACAATAACGGCTTTAGCTTTTGACATAGTAAATAAGAAAATAGTTGGGTTCATTTTTGTATGCTAAGGAGTTTCTATTCTCCATTCATTTACTGCAGGAGGGTTTAAAAGTTAGCAAAGATCTGAGAATTGAGCAAAGCTTTGAAGATCTTGAATCCACATTCGAGGCCGGTGAACAATTCAACTTTGACGCAGTCTTACAACTTCAAGAAATGGACTGAGGACAATGTTTTTATTTATTTATTAAATGATCCGGGAAAAAATGTACTCTATTTTCCCATCAAATTTTGCGTATTTTTAAATCTAGAATATATCTATATATACATATATTTTTCTGGGATAAACTCTTAGATAAGTGGTGCACACTTTTTAGTAATATATCCAACCACACAGTTTCTGTTTTTTGGGTCTGGTAGAGATTACAACAAACTATATTTTCACACTTGAGCTTTCGCCTATCTCACTGTGATATCTGATCTGACTGTGAGGTGTGTTAGTGTCAGACGCTTCTGTATCTATTTTAATTATCTATTAAGGCGAGGCTCGCATCACATGTAAGACCCATCTGATAGAGCCTACTGCACTAAATACCCAACGGGGATAAGAGGAAAGAACACGAAATATTGAGAGAGATATGGTGAGATAATTGCATTGGGAATTATTGGTTATTCATGAACAAGAGAGATACAAAGGGAAATAGGCAGTTCGAAAGGCCTAGACTCTCCTTGAGCACAGCTCAATTCCAAATCATACTACAGACCCCATAACCCCCAAATTTCCCCTCTGACCCGTATTTACAAGCTCTCTCTTCCAGCTCGACGACCCAACGAAACAGAAAGACCGAAACACCCCTAATTAAACTAAAGAACCCACCAAGGTAGTCAAACCCAGCCCATTAATTCCTCATTAATTCCCCTCTTCACGTATGTGAAATGAATGGGGGGTCGTCTATCACTACCCCCTGCCGCCAGAGCCACCTTGTCCTCAAGGTGAAAGGAAGGGAACTGGTGTTGTATCATGTCATATGATTCCCACGTAGCCTCAAAATCCGGTAGGCCTTTCCAACGAGCGAGGACCTCTGAATGAAATGAGGCATGTCCAGTCCCCGAGCGTACACCTAGCACCGCATTAGGTTCCACGAGCAATTCCAATTCAGCCGAAAGTTGTGTGGGAAGTTTGGAAATTGGCTGCGGAGCGCCAATCGCTCAGCAGAGTTGGGAGACATGGAAAACAGGATGTATAGAAGAAGAGCTAGGTAGGTCCAGCTTGTAGGCAATAGAACCAATACGTGAGAGGACCTTGTAGGGCCCGTAGTAGTGCAGGGAGAGCTTCTCATTGTAATGGCGGGTGAGGGATCGTTGCCGATACGGGCGGAGTTTGAGGTATACAAGGTCGCCGGCCTCAAACTAGATCTCACGACAATGCTTATCCGCTGAAGTTTTCATACGTTGTTGGGCTCGGCGAAGTTGGATCTTCAAGTCTTCAAGCATGGTATCTCGTTCTTCCAGCTGTTTGTTGAGAGAAGAAACGACAGTGGTACCCTTGTCATAGGGTAAGAGCTAAGGAGGATCATGGTCATAGAGAAACCAGAACGGTGTCGTCTTAATAGAGATACGAAACGAGGTATTATACCAGTACTCGGCCCAAGGTAGCCAAGCTTATTATTAGCAAAACAATGCAAATACGTCTCCACACACTGGTTTACTACCTCAGTTTGCCCGTCTATTTACAAGTGAAAAGTCGTACTATGTTTAAGCTTTGTACCCTGCAACCGAAATAACTCCTTCCAAAAAAGACTCAGAAAAATCTTGTCACAATCACTAATAATGGCCTTCGGTATCCCATGCAAGCGCACCACTTCCTGAAAGAAAACAACTGCTATGGTTTGGGTATCCCAAGGACTCGAGCCACGACATGCCTAAGCTCACATCGGAGCTTCTAAGAACAAGGGAAAGGAAATCATTCACTAAGGTGAGATTTTGGAAGGATAGCTCGACACCTTTACATATACCAGCGCCTGAAACAAATAAGCCTATACCCATGATCACTAGGAATGCTCAACTGGGTGACAAGATCCTTTGAGATAAAATTGTAGGAAGTCCCATAATCAATCATAATCACCACCTCCTATTGGGTGATATGACCCTTGATTTTCATGGTCTTGGAAGTAGTCAGCCCCACGATAGAATTGATTGAGAGCTCGAAGGTGTCGGCCACCTCCACGTATTCACCCTCGTAAGGACTAAGGGTATCATCGCTAAGTGATTCCTCAGAAACATCATTCACGACCAACACATGTAATTCTCGATTCTTTCTGCAGTTCCTGGTAGAGTACTTCTCATCGCACCAAAAACATAGACCCTTATTGTGCTTCACTTGAAGCTTAAAATCAGTCAATCGCTTGAAGGGTGGAGGAGGCTTACCAGTCGAAGGACGGACAGGAGTCCGCAGCGAAGCAAAGGTTGGATTGAAGGGAGCCCTGAGGAAGATAATGAGGGACTATAAGAAGGGTTGTAATTAGGAAGAGGAAGCCGTACCCCAGGAGAACTGAGTCCCGTTCGAGGCGATTTGAGGAGCTGATTGCGGTCCTCCATGCATTGAGATCTGGGCAAGTCCCGTAGGCTTCATCAAGCGGACCTCAGCCCGTATATCTTGTCAAATGGCCTTCCTAAATTGGGTCAGGTACACCTTGTAAGGGCGACGCTAAGACCTCGAATTGGCGCCGGTGTTCACGAACGGTATTCTACTGCTTAAAGGCGAGAAACCGTTTGAAAATGGTCCCCTCCTGGGACTGCCGAAAACGGTCTAATAACATAGGTTTCAGTGCCTCCCAGCCACGGATCTGATGTCATGCTTCTTCCCATTGAAACCAGGCTAATGCCTCACCCTCCATACTAATCATTGTTGCCTCCAGTTTCTCAGGGTCAGAAAAATGATGTAGGGCAAAGTACCGTTCGACCCAAAAAATCCAACTGTCGGAATTATCGCCATTAAAAATGTGCATCTCCAAACACCGAGAACGAGTGTCGAGAAGAGGTGCACCCGCGGGAGGAGGAGCTTAAAAATTACCCCCACGAGCCAGGTCCAAGTTGGAAAGCAGGTCATGCGATGGCGAGAAGGACAGAACGAATGACACTGGCTCAGCCGATTTACCCCGTTGATTTGGTCCGGCCCACGAAGATGTATCGTCTATGCGTGCCATCACCTGGGTCGTGGCCACATCCACACGATCGATGGTTTTCTTCGGCGAAAATAGCTTTTGGAGGTCTGTTTTAACCGAATGGAGTTCTTGATCTAAGTGGGTCTGCACTGCCTCGACCCGCTCTTCAACGGGAGTCCATACGAGTTTTTGGAGCCATACCCAAGTCTGTCTCTGTTGCCAAATTGATAGAGATTACTGCACTAAATACCCAACGGGGATAACAGGAAAGAACACGAAACATTCAGAGAGATATGGTGAGATAATTGCACTGGGAATTATTGTTATTATGAACAAGAGAGATACAAAGGGTAGGCAGTTCGAGAGGCCTAGACTCACTCTCCTTAAGCACAACTCAATTCAAAATCATTCTACGGACTCCATAACCCCCAAATTTCCCCTCTGACCCGTAGTTACAAGCTCTCTCTTCTAGCTCGACAACCCAACCAAGAAGAAAGACCAAAACACCCCTAATTAAACTAAAGAACCCACCAAGATAGTCAAACCCAGCCCACTAGTTCCCCTTCTTTCCCCGCCTCACGTATGTGAAACGAATTGGGGGTTCTATCATATTATCATGGGATCATGAGACTCACTAGAACAGATGGTGCAGTCCCATATACGCTAGCGTTCTCGATCCAAACAATTGCCTCTAGGAAACAAAACTGCGATTGATATAGCAAATTACTAATGAAAAGGTTGTGAACTTTGCTAAGGACAGTGAACTATATTAATAGTAATCTACTCCCATCTTTACCAAGCAAACATACGAGTTTTGTCTTGAAGGCAGTACTCCGAATTGGTCACTACCTATTCGGCCTCGATTCTAGGTAGCGAAATTCATGAAAGAACAGTGGAAAGTGCATTAGGGCCTTACACGAATGAACTTTATTTATGCTAAACACAAATATATAACATACCAAGGAAATGCCGGCTGGTCTAAATCAAAAATTTCATTAGCAAAATACATACCCATATACCAAATCCCTAAATCTCACAACCTTAGATTTTGGGGAAGCAAATATAATTTATGTTGTAACTGCTACTGGTTTATCAAAGTTTAGAACACTAACAATTTTGATTTCCTCTATTCTCAACCAGTCTGAAATGACAAAACCATGATGAACATTTCACCTAATATTGATCCCAACTTCCAAAATCAAACACCACAACTCAGTTGTCATCCTCCTCCTTCCGATATGATTCATCACTATACGAAGTTGACTCTCCATCATCCCCATACGGAGATGATTCCCCATAAGACCCAGATGAATCCGACTCTGATACAGCCTTAAGTATGCGACGGTACTTTTCAGGGCTATCCCACCAGGTTGGGGTGTTGATAATTTCCTTCTCCAACCAATATGGATCTTCTGGTACTTTTTTCTCCCGCAGCTTCCTGAAGAACCTTCTCCATTGGTTCATGACTCGCTTTAAGCGAACACTCTCAGTTCCTTTAAAGACGTACTTGAAGTAGTCCTTTGCCAGCTTGATCAGCTCCTCACCACTAATGATGTAGATGTACTGCAAGAAAATAAGAAGTGTTAACAGATATAGATTTAGGATAACCACTATAGGCCACTAGAGTCCTTTAACTTAAAATTGTCTCATTCTCATAAAAATGAGTATTAGACTATGATGATATTCAAGAATCGTAGCAGTGGTAATTTTACTAGAAGGATACTCTTTCGATCAAATTCGTGAGAAGAAAACAGGCTGCCTCTCGGAAAGTGAGGATAGTCTTTAATTCATTCGCCTTGGACACAGATTGGTCAAGCATATAGGGATCTTGATGAACATCGGCAGTTCAAAACCATTGTTATCCAAGCAAATGCAAGCAGATCTTTTTAGACGAGACAGATATGAGCTCTAAGGAGTTAATTTTGACTATAACATCTTCAGTTTGTACCTCATCTTTTCTTTAACTTTAGTTTGGTATGAGGTTTTCTGGGGGGAAAAATGTAATCAACAAACGTAGAATTCCTCTATGTAATAATCTGGATAATGGATTATCAAATGCAGAAGTTTTGTGGTTCCAAAGAGAGGGAGAGATGATCACCAGAAAAATGAAGCCAATAGTGGCTAAAACGACTTGCACAGTTTCATCCAAGATCCCCGAAAGACCTTCATCCTCTGACCCACCAGAGCCATCTGGACCACCACTACCACCTCCACCGCCACTTGGAGGCTTACCACCGCCGTCTTTATCTTCATAGTACTCCCCTTGTCGAATCTGCTGCCGTAATACATCCTCAATTGAATTTCCCTTAGTAACATTTCCAATCGCGTTCTCAAACGCTTTCCATGGAGAACCCTGTATCAATTACCAAATTCAGTCCAGTTAGATCATAATAAGTTCTTCTAGACACAAAAAGCACACACTTGCACCAATAAATGAGCATTTCCCACTACCTTACTCCGCTTATACCATTAGACCCATTACCCTCCATTGCTTTGGGAACAAAACAAAACACCTCTTATATGCTCCTAACACGATTAAAAGCAGCAAAACAATAAATCATAATACTAAAAGAAATCATAAGCATATTTCAAATAGTACTTAGAAAGAACCCCACAAAGAAATTTAATAAGGAACCAATAATTTTCTCACCAACCCATTAAACTTAAAGGCTTTGAAAACCCAAAAACAAGGTCGAAGAACAAGTTCCAAGCATCAAAAAATGGCTGCCGGAGAGAGAGTAAGCGAGTACCAACCATACCTCATTGTCACCTTCCGTCTTTGACATGCATACAGGACTAGAACGATGGGACTTCAACACGGGCATGTAGTCTAGGCCGCGCGGGGCACCATTGGAGCTTAGCTTCAACTGAGTCCAGGGCACTTGGCCGGCATGCAAAGCCAAAGTACTGGGCTTCAAAACCCGGTGACGAGACGCAGAAAAGGTCCCCAAGTAAATGGTGGGCCTTTGGCAGACATTAATCTGAGCAGTGGTCATCCTTAACTCAACACCATTAATCTCCAATAACCCTAAAACCCATTAAAAAAAAAGAGAAAATAAAGATATCGAAAATGAAAACCTTATCTACACCAAACCAAACCATAAAATTTTAAAAACCCCAAGAAAGACTTTCACAAGGGTATATAAATATATATATATCTATATATATATATCCCGTTTTATAATTTTGAGAAGGACGAAAGTGTTACAGAGAGAACTCACCAAACGAAGATTGCAGAGTAGTAAGAAAGAGCTTTATTGGTTCTATGCTTTTTTTTTTTTTTTTTGTCCGAAGTTTTATTGCTAGTAGTAGTACGGTACCGCCTTTGTTCGAGTCTGGGCCTTAATCGGCCCCTTATTACGGCCCAATTGGGATGGGCATTAGATGGGCTTGTGGGCTTTGGAGCCTGAAGCCCTCCTCTTTCTCGTCTTCTTCCTCCCCCTCTCTCTCTCTACGAGAATTAAGCCGCAGAGGGTAGAGGGAGCTTAATATTCAGCCATGGACTTCGAATCGAATTACGAAATTGCCCGCACTGCAGAGTTCATTCGCGGTGGTAACTTCTCCAAAGTCGCTTTGCAGGTAATATATATATTTTTTCTTTTTTCTTTTTTCTTTTTCGTTTTTCTCGGCAGCCAAACAAGACATGGCAAAGGGTTCTCAAGGATTTTCAATTTCTTTTTAATAAAAAAATTGATTTCAGTTTCCAGATGAGCTATTGAAGGACTCTGTAAGAGTTGTGAGTGCTTTAAAGGACAAGCTTCGGTGTCAAAGAGAATCGACAACCGAACGAAACGACGACGTTAAAGATGTTTCTTTCTTTGTCATGGCCGACACGGCCTACGGCAGCTGTTGTGTCGACGAGGTCGGAGCTTCTCACGTTGGCGCTGATTGCGTCGTGCATTACGGCCATGCGTGTCTCAGCCCGTGAGTGCTCATTCCCTACTTTCATGGCCTTTTTTTTGTGGGGGGTTATTGGGTATCTTTGCAGGGTGTTTCTGATTCTGCATTAGCTTTGAGCATTGCCCATTTATTGTTTCTAAGTGATTATTGGTTTTTTATATGTTGGGTTAGTTAGTTCGTGTATTTTGTAATGTTGAACTGATTGGGATTGAAGGGGACATTAGTGTTAGGAATATACTCCCATGTGGACCTTTATAAGGAAGAAAGTTTTGATGCTATGCTGTATTTTAAACTGTTGGCTGCCGAGCTATTTGGTTTCGAAATATGTTTTTGGTCTGTACATCTTTAGAAATATGTTGTTTTCAGAACTGTGTCAATGCAACCTCATTATTCTCGGCAGGACCACGAAGCTTCCAGCATACTTTGTCTTTGGTAAAGCTCCCATGAGTGTGTTTGATTGCATCAAGAATCTCACGGATCATGCCATGACTAGTGGGAAGCCTGTTTTGGTACAAACATTTATTTGAAACTTTAGTTGTGAAATTTCTGTTGTTTCATGTATAATGTACAGTATTTTATGTATGACTTTGCTAGTTTATTGGGTAGAAAGGAAGTGCTAAATAATTTTGTGAAAGGGTTATATGTCTGACTTTCAATCTTCATATGCAAGTGCAGGTCCTTTATGGGTTGGAATATGCACATTTGGTGCATAACATCAAAGAAGAAGTGGCAGAAGTATGTGGGACTAGATCTCAGTTAGAAATCCAATTTGCTGAAATTCTGTGTTCATGTATGAATCCATCAGAATATCAAAACATATCCAATCATGGCATGGTTCCAGCTGTTGTCTTGACCAATGACAAAAGTTTCGCGATAGTAGCTGGTAATAGATATGCCATTGGGGGTTTGCTTTGGGAATTACCCGAGGGATGCAAAATGGAGGACTACTTGCTGTTTTGGATTGGTTCTGACAATTCAGCATTTGCAAATGTTGTGCTGACATATAATGGCTGTGAAATAGGTACATAAGTTAGCATGTTTTTCTTGAAATTTATTCCATAAGTCTGTTTATAAGGTTAATTTCCATTCCAAAAAGCTTTTATAAGGTTTTTTCGTGAAAACCTGCATGCTGATGGTATGTGTGTGTGTGCGTTTTTTCTTTTTTTTTTTTTCCTCTTTTATGTTTGAGGCTTCTCTAAGTTGATTATTTCTTTTAATTTTTGTCATGTTGGTAGTCAGATACGATGCAGCAGCAAATTGCATGGTGACAGACTTATCTCAACAGAAAAGAATTCTTAAGCGCAGGTATTACTATCCAAATGATCCTTCATCTACCCTTACAAAAACTATTCCCCTTTAAAATTTACTTACCTGCTTGTGGCAAGATATACCATTCTTGTCAATCCTTCTTTTTTCCCCCCCTAAAATATATACATATATATATATATATATATATTTTACTGCAAGAATGATGTCTTGTGCAGATATTACCTGGTGGAGAAAGCAAAGGATGCTAACAT
>JXTB01000012.1:388333-415185 GCA_002914805.1 Parasponia andersonii
ATATATATATATATATATATATATATATATCAGTACATGTTGGCATAATTATATCTGCCAAATGATGAGAAAAAAAAACAATAACAACACCATAAGAGAAGTATAGTAACATATGTCGAATATTATTCATGTTATATATGCTATAAAAACAATACTAAGAGTATAGTAACATATGTCAGAATATTCATGTTACATATGCTTCTTTTTGTCCCCTTCTAACTAGAAAATTTTCTCTCATCTTAAAAGGTTAGCCAACTTCTGGAGGGATAGGATATATACGATATGCGAATATTCGAGTAATATGATTTTAGCTCATAAATTGACACCTGATAAGGCACTGCATGCATGACTGAGACACTTGATATGCATTAATTGAGCACCATATGATTATGTCCGTCGTAGATATCTTCGTGGCAAATATACACTGCCCGTCATACAAGCCAAACCTTGGAGCCTACTGAGCCTCATTTATCACCGTGTAATCGATAGTTCTTCAAGAGAAAAATCTTGTTCTAACCTTTAATATTGACTCTGGGAAACTTTTAGCAGAGACAAATACGGATTCAGAATGAACAATGTCTCTCTAACAAAGTCAATATTCCCTTCTTAGACCCCTAATGGCTACTCCCATATATTTAAGATCTAAATCATGTCATCATACTGACTTATTGGGCGCAAAAAGGTAATTGCTTAATTTTTTATAGGCATGTCATAATTAAGTTATTTTACCGACTTAAAATTCTAGAATTACTAAAATTGCTAAATATGATTGTCATGACTGAAAATCAAAAACTGCAACTTTTAGTAATTTTGAATATAAATAGAGATGAACAAATAATTTACAAAATTTCAAAGGAAATTAAGTATTTGAATTTTATATTCTAGGCCTCAAATCATAGCCCTCAAATTATTAGAAATTTAGAATTAAAAGGAGTCCCTCTTTAGTTTGGTTTATTAAGGAAGAAATATCAATTAGGGTTCAAAAAAACGTAAGTAAGTAGTTTACAAACTTGGCTTAATAAAACTGTAGTGTTGAATAAATAAATTTTACAAATCTCAAATCCGAATATCTAAAAATTAACTTACAGAGTTATTCATAATTCTAAATACTTAAAATTTCGAAAATATGTTCATTAGGAACCATAATATCCCTTTATATACCAAATTCTCAAATAGTAGTAAAAACATTCTCATATATTCACTTAGTAAGTACTACGAGCTTAGCTAAACAGTTAGACATGAAGAAATAATAGGACAAAGTATAAGGACCAACTGAGAGAGAGGAATAAGATTACAAGCGTAAGCCAAATAACTTGCCTAGCTATCGAGATAACTATATCAAATGAACAATCACTTGAAAGAGAAAAAAATAGGGGGACTAAGATCAAAAGCTCAATAGAAAACCTGTTACGTCATTTTGAAAAAATTTTTTAGTGATGGAGAGTCCTTGCATGATTAATTTATCCAAAAAATCTTTGTAAAACGATATATATACATACATATAACCATTTTCAAAATTGGTAGTTCATATATGTATACGAATATATATATGAAGACACGATATCCAAAATTAATCAGTCAATAAACACAAGCTACAAATCCACTCATACCCATGAGTTTGCCACCTCTCATCAATAGAAACCAGGATATTGGTACTATATGTGCTATACAACCTACTTGACACTTAGCACGTGCCTGGAGAGGATATCTATGTGTCGCCTCTCAAATCTGGAGGGGAAACTGTATTACCTAATCTTGCCAAATGGGAAGGTAATCAGAAGAAAAACCCCATATAGGTTCACGGACTCTATACTGTTAGTGGGACGGTAATGCCATACTATAAAACTCCATGATGCTAACTTAGTACTCATGTGTGATTCTATGATACATGTATTTTGAACTAATATGTAAAAATAATTATGTAGTAATTTAAGTTTAAATGATACTCAGGTTTTTAATAAAATGGTTAATTAAATTTTATAGAATAATGGACAACATAACAACCATATTTTAACATATCCAAAAATGACATGTCCTCAGAAAAGTCGAAAAGTAATCTAATATATATTATATAATCTAATTCCATTACAGATATCCAAAATAGTTCTAAAATTATATTTATCATCATATGCAATATAAGGTAAGTTTTATTCAAAATAGTATAAACAGAGATAACTGAATCTCTACCTCACTAGAATAGCGACATCATACTATTGAAACCTTAAGGTGTAATTGGACTGTTGCTTAGAGGATCAAGAATCAATTCTAAACCCTCGATTGCTCTATTGAGAAAAAAAAAATAACTCTTAATAGAGTTTTAAATCAATAAACAGACCTCATCAATGAGTGCATAACACCCAAAATAACTAGGTTAGGTATATAATTCGTCCAATTTAGGTCTGCACCGAAACTAGATATATTGCATACAAAACAAGACAAAATCTAAGTTGTTAAATATCATTTTTCACGTTGGTCATCAAACATAGTTAATATATATATCAGTCTTCACTGTTTCACAAATATATTCTAAAAATGATATTAAAAATACCATCCAATGGTATGAAAAAAAAGTGAAATCTTGAATCTCAAAATTTAAACAACTCATTAATGGCAACTTTTAATTCAAGAAAAATAGGGTCATGAAATATATACCTAGAGCTTCCTATTGACGAGAGGAATCCAACGAGCTTAAGAAGTCTAAGAACACCCTTTGAAACGGCAAATCATTGGAAATTCAATAACTCTCACAGTCAAAAATAGTATTTTTCGACAAACGATCACTCCGATGGTAGCAAAACTCCAGCTGGCAATAGCTGGCGGCGCAGAGAGTTGACACCGAATGATGGTGGTGGTCGTCAGAAGCCGAAGGCATATTTGCAACATTTGGTGGTGGCAGTGGTGTTTGGTCAAAGAGAGAGATGAAGTCTGACCAAGTGGGAGGGAAAGAGAGAAAGAGAGAGTAGTGGTGTTTGGTCAAAGAGAGAGATGAAGTCTGACCAAGTGGGAGGGAAAGAGAGAAAGAGAGAGTGTGGATTGTTTCAATAAAATCTATGAGTCCCACCACTAAAAAAATGATATTATAATGATTAAAATTGTAGAGCACTACAATGATAGACTATTTTATTAAATTTTTCTATATATAATATAAAAGAAGACTACCTTCCTCAATACCCAAACGAAACTACATTAATATCCAAATTAATGCTCGCTTGCAAATTATCGATATTAATCATGGAGTAGAGAATATAATCATGATGATTGATGAGCGCTTCTTTTATTTCTTTCAGTTCGCTAAAATTTTTAAGCTATCTATCATATATTGTCTCGATCAAGGACATGTTGTTGGAAACTCCGACTGTTTGTCACAAGAATAACGTGCTGAAGTTTTAAGTGATCATTTTCAGTTTCAGAACTCTTCATTTAAAATAAATGTCTTTAACCCAATAGACCCGCAAATGCATATGCTAGCTAGAGACTTAACTTTTAAACTTTCGGGAGCATAATTACTCGACCCGGCTTTAAGTCTCTACTAAGCCCTTTACAGCCCATGAACGTGACTCTTATATATACACGGTAATTGATAAAAAGAGTTGCATATATACAATGTTCCAAAAAAATTGTCATTTGCAAATAGTATTATTTAGAAAAAATACCATATTCTAGAAATTTCATTTTTTCTCGATCTGTTAAAGCCTCTTTTCTCTTTTTCTAGATTGAGGTTTCTGTTCAAGCGCTTCTCTTTCTTCTATTTTCTTCCTCCATCTTTTATTATTCATTTTTATCTTCTTTTATTTTTCTGTTTGAGGGTTTCTCTTTCTTTCATTTTCTTCCTCCATCTTCCATACTCATTTTCATCTTCTTTCATCTTGCTAGCCATGGTTAGTACTCGTGCTAGTTCAACCACTCCTCCTTCCGAATTAAAATCGAAAAGGCCTACAAATATGAAGGAGAAATTAACAAGTTTAACAATAATTCTTTCAAAATCAAAATAAAAAAGGCCTAAGAAGATGAAGGAGAAATCTAATTTTGGAGACGAAGAGTCTAAAAGAAATCAGAAAAGAAAAGCGATTGATGAAAGAAAAGGTTCTAGAGAGAAAAGAAAATCTATTGCTAAGAAGCTTCGGTTGGAGCCAAATTTTGAGGAATGTTCAATTCTAAAACATTTGAGGGTTATTATTATTATTATTATTAGTTATTTTACATGCATGCGATTTTTTGGATATTTATTTTTGTATAATTTTTGGATATTTGTTATTGTTTTTCATTTGGCTAATTTGTGTACGATTTTTGAGTTCTTTCTTTTTTGGCTAAATTGTGTATATTTTTGGGTTCTTGGTATTAGTTTCTATATTAGGTTTTTGTTCATGGTTTGCAATAATGCAATTCTTCATACACATACACGTACAGAAAAATCAAGATTCAAGAAGGAAAAAAAGAATCATAATCACGGTGGAGACTGGTTTTAGTAGGTTTTTTTAATGCTATGTTGATTCAATTTTATTTTGTCTTTCCTTGAAAAGATAAATAATAAACATACATATAGACCTTTAGTCCTTACAAGGACACTATATCAGTAAGAAATGGAACTTATGATACAGAAGTTTAATGAACCACCATAATATTTTACCAAACAACAACTACTACTTTTTTGGTTTCCTACGGTTGTTATGAATATTTTTTTTAGATTAATATTTTAGTATATGTTTTATTTGTAGTTTTGTATACTGGTAAATGGTTACTATTATGTTTTATAGTAGCTTTTTTTAATACTCTTATATGTGTTGTTTTCTATTTTTTTTCCATTATTTTTGTTTCTATAATGTATTTTTTTCAGGGGTGGAAGCTGAAATTTAAACCTAAGGAACATTTTCGTTTTAAAGTAATAATGTTTTACATCATTTCAAGTTATAGAGAATATTAAGACAAAATTAAAAGAGAGTCAAGTTGAGTTAATTAAGAAAACTGGTTTTAGCCAGTTTCGAGATCTTAAGAGTTTAGGTCAGGTGCTACACCATGCTTTATTGAGAGAGGTTGACTAACCTAACTCAAATAAAATGTGGCTTTTGATTGGAGGTCAGCTTTTGAAATTCAGTATCGAAGTATTTGTATTAGTTACTGCATTGAAGTGTGTTAGTGATTCAAATTTATCTTAATTTAAAGATAAGAAATAGGACTACTTGAATGGTTTAGATAAGTATCTCAAAGATTATAAAAATGTTGATTGGACAATTCTAGAAAATTGTTTTATATCTTTGGAGTTTAATGATGATAAATATGTTGTTGGTATGGTATGTCTTTATTTGATTTCTAATTTTTTGTTACCATCAGTAAAAGATAAATTTGTTGACAGATGTTTCTGCTTGTCAGGATTAATATGCAAGCATGTAGATTTTGTTATGTCACATATTATTAATTGATCAGCAGGAATTAGACCACTTTATAAATTTCTTGAGAGGAAAGTTTTTCACTGCAAAGAGGTAATTTCTTACTTTTTGTCTCATTTTTTTGAATCATTTCAGTCTTTATTCTCCATGATTTTTTTTTTAAATTTTAAAGGAATTTTATTGGTTGTTCTTTGTAGCTTGAATAAAAAAAATATTCATAACTGATGAGGAGAGAGAATTATTGAATCTGAAAGAGTTTCAGTATAACTCAATAGATTCGAATTCAAAAATTTCAATTGAAGAAGATTATGATTTTGAAGTTCCAATACTAAAGATTCCATTCATGATCGAAGCTTCTACCTATTCCAAATCAACCAAGTGATCTTCTTCAATGGCTAAGAAAGTTTCTGAAATAGGATTTAAAACTACTTCTTCAGGTTTGGAGAATTGTCTCAAGATTAATTCTTTAGAGCAGTTGCAATTGAGTAAGAAATTTGGGTTGTTGAAAGAGAATTTGGTTTCGAGACATCATGCACTAAGGCAGGATATGAGTGAAAAGTACTCAGTCATTATGGGAGAGTATTAGCTGGTATTTAAGAGAAGTTGTAGTGATATTCCGATTAGATTAGTTCAAAATATTAATGATTGTGATCAAATTTTCGGTAATCAAGCCAAGACTACTGTTGAAAAAGGTATTAAGAAGAACAAAGTTAGTAGAGGTTTCAAAAGGTAGTGGGGAGTACAATAATGAAAAAAATGAAAAGCTGATTAAGTAACACTTCAAATTACTCAAATATGTGTTGTATTTATTCTTTTCATTAATTTTAATTATTTTTTTCATGTTAGGATCTTGTTTATGCTAGTGCTACTGACACTATTTACAAGGGTAATAAGGATGACAAATTTCAAAATATTGGAGCAGGAACCAAGGTTTTCTCTTATCTTTATCTAGTTTTCAATTCTTCTTTCATTGCTCTTAGTATTAGTTATCTACCAATTATTGGTTTTCAGTATTAATTTGCTACCAGTTACTAATTTCTAGTATTAATTATCTATTAGTTACTAGTTTCTAGTATTACTTGGCTACTAGTTACTAGTTTTCTAGTATTAGTTTACTATCAGTTACTAGTTTTTTAGTATTGGTTTGCTATCAGTTACAGGTTTCTACCATTTATTTTGAGCCTAATTTTTGTATTTTTTTAATGTTAGGATTCTATTTGTAATACTACTACTGCCAAAATCAGTGATGTTAATAAAGATGCCAAAGTTCAAAATGAAGAAGAGAGAAACAAAGATTTCTTTTATCTTAATCTAGATTTCATTAATTCTGTTCATAGTTTCTAGTATTAGTTGGCTAACAATTATTGGTTTCTAGTATTAGTTTGCTACCACTTATTGGTTTCTAGTATTACTTGGCTACCACTTGCTATCAGTTATTGGTCTCTACCAGTTACTTTGAGCCTAATTTTTGTTTTTTTTTTTTCATGTTAGAATTTTGTTTGTGATACTGATACTGGCAAAGTCGGTGAGGGTAATAAAGATGCCAAAGTTCAAAATAAAGAAGGAAACAAGGTATTCTTTTATCTTAATATAGATTTCACTAATTTTTTTCATAGATTTTGGTTTTAGTTAGCTGCTAGTTACTAGTTTCTTGTATTGATTTTTTTACTAATTATTGGTTTCTAGTATTAATATGCTACCAGTTACTGGTTTCTATCAGTTACTTTGAGCATAATTTTTTGTTTTCTTTTTTTTTTTTTTTCCAGTGTGTTTTTTTTTCCAGTGTGTGTGATAAGGAAGTATATACATGGTAAGTTTAGCAAAATCTTGCATGCTGCCTGTAGAAACTAGTTTACTTATAATAGTTTTGATTTATTTTGCATTTCTTTTTTGTAGTGTAATCCAAAGGAGGATTCTTTATCAGAGTTTCCATGACAGGATTCTTGCTCTAAAGAAAACCCTTTTCAAACTCTTCTTATTGCTAAAAGGGAGCTAAAACCTGATGCTCTACCCAAATCTCCATTCATTACTGATTTTGGGTGCTCTTCTGAATCTATTGAGAAGCTGAAGAAGATTGAAGGAAAGAGAAAAATAAAAGGTTTATTTCCTTTTCCAACAGACCTGTTTGCAAAAGTTGATCATTACTAGGAGAGTAAATTATTCAAATTTATTTATACGGGTGTCAATATGAGAAGGAAGTAAGTAGTATTTTTCTTATTTTATGTTTTAATTGTTAAGTTTATGTCTTTATCTTAAGTAGCATTCTTTCTTCTTATTTTGTAATTATTTTTAGGAAATTACTTTATTCAAAAGAGGATAATCTACTTAAGCCTACAATGGATTTTGTAATAACTAAAATCTCTGAGAAAAAATTGTTTTTGACTTGCAATATAATGGTAGAAGTCTTCATTGTTCAGTAAGTAATCTACAATGATTTACTTGATCTTTAAATTTTAAATTCAACTATTTTATTTTGATTTCTGCAGATCAAGTTTTGGTATGTTTAAAAATTTTAAATTATAATCATTAAGCATGTTTGGATTTTGGAGAACGATGTTAGTTATTGGTTTCCAGGATGTGGATATTAGTAGCAAATTTTGGTTACTTTCTATCTGAATCTTGTAATCAATGCCAATATCTGGTTACTGGTTATTAGAATCTAGATTTTAGTAATCAATTTTGGTTAAGTTGAATCGGTGTCTATAGTTGGTTACCGATCTGTTATTTTTTTGTTACTTTAACTTACAGTTTGTGCCTCTTAATATGCATATGTCCTATTTTGAGTTTCTTATTTTTCGTTTTGTTCTTTTATAGCATATATATGTCTCTTTTTACTACCTGCGTAGAGAAGTGCGATATAGTGAGAGGATTTCATTGAAGGTTACCACAACTAATACATAGTTTGATTCTCATTTTTTATATGCAATTTATATGAAAAAAAGGTTGTGTTCTTTCTATGATTAAAAGTTATGGTCGTTTAATAGAATATATTCTTGGATTTTATATGCATCGTAATACTGCTTGAAATTAGGTGGATCATATTTTAATGCCAGTGTATATAGAGACTTTAAATCATTGGATTCTAGTTCATTTTAATATTCATTCTAGATGTCTTCGTATCTACAATTCTTTGCAGAGTGTAAGTAATGACAAAAAGGCAACAAAAATAATTCAATGATATTCAATGATACTACAATTGTTATTGGATTTCGTTTATTCTTATAAGTCTCGAAACAATATTGAACTCAATTCTCAGTATTTTGTGAACAAAATAGCTACTAACTATCTAGAGATCATTATGGTTGATGGTCTTCCTCAACAAACACAATGGTGAATTTTTTTTAATTTATTTGTTTTGGCCTTGTTTATTTATGTGTTTTGATATGGATTGTTGTTTTTCGGATGCAAACTATGATATTTTTGTTTTTACATTCACAGAATACTTCATCTATGGTGCAATGGATAAGTTGACAGATTTTTGTATCAAGGATAAACATAAAAAGTTGTGTGTGAATCTATATAAATATGCTTTCAAGAAATAACTTGAGGGCTATAAGACTGATAGTGCATTTCCAAGACAACTGAACGATAATAAGGTCAATGATCTTAATTTGGTAGCTAAAGAGGATGAGGACTCAAAGTTGAAGAAGCAGAAATATAGGAAGCATTTGCTTTTGATGTATTATTGAGCTTTTTTTTCTTTTGTTTTCTAAACTTCAGTTCTTTTGTGTACTTAGATCTTTTAGATTTTTTCGGATGTACTTGTAAATAATTATCAGTTGTGTGTAGATCTATATAAATAGGTTTCTATTTGCCAGTTACTAGTTACTTTCAATAAGAAATCAGATCCCTTTTTTTGGTTCAATTTTTCTCTTTTTTTTTTAATAGGAAAAAAAATCAATAACAAGGAATAGAGATTTAGATGACACTAAGAGAGCCTGATTTTCTAAATATTTTTTGTGATCCTGAGTAATGGGTTTCTAATTCCCAGTTATTAGTTACCAATTATTGGTTACTTTCAATAAGAAACCAATCATCTTTTTTGGTTCAGTTTTCTTTTTTTTTTTTAATAGAAAACAAAATCAATAACAAGAAAAGGAGATTTAGATGACACTGAGAGAACATGATTTTCCAGAATTTTGTTTTTTTTTTTTATCGTAAAGAATGGGTTTCCAGTTACTAGTTACTGGTTACTTTCAACAAGAAACCATGTATCTTTTTTGGTTCAATTTTTGTTTTTTTCAATAGAACTATTAATTGTATAATCCATTCTGATTTCTTCTCCAAAAATATGAATAAAAGGTAGCAAAAATTAATTTCAATTTAAGATTTCTAAATTTGGCTGTTCAATTGATATTAAAATTTAAAATATTTATTCAAAACCTTATCACATATAAAAATCTGTTATACTAAAATCAAGAAACAGATTTTTTCTTGGCTTTTTTTGCTTCCAAAATCTTTGGATTTCTGCATATTTTTTTGTTGTGTTCATATTCTTTGCAATTTTCATGTCTTGTCTTTCCTTTAGGTTCTACAGTAGACTTTGCTTATTGATTCTTTGGTCTTCCTAATTTGCACCTTTCCTTAGGTACTTTAACTTCAATCTTTAGAACTTATTCTAGTATGGTCCATGTATTTTTGCTTTCAAGTAGATAAATTGAGCTTTCATATGTTACTGTCGTGGCCTCTGTTTTGTAATATTTAGAGCAGTAATCAATCCAATTTAGATATCTTCTTCAAATTGATACCATTGCATGACTACAAGGAAATTCATCCAAATCAAATCTACCATAAGACCATATTTTCTCTCTTAAATTCACCACGAATGAGTAAGCTCCTTAAGTAAAATTGAATGAAACTTCGTTCGTTTAGTGAACCTGCATTTTTTATAAATAATGTAAATTGTTATTAGTCTTATTTTCAATGTTTTCTTCAAGAAATTTTACTAGTTACCCATTTCCAGGTGGTATTTAGTTACTAGTAACTAATTTTCAATTACTGATTGCCAATTAATTTCCAACTGGTAATTAGTTACTAAATGCTAATTAATTTTGTCAACTTAGATCTTTTTTGCACATCCAATATTGGAGCTTGCTTTCAGATTAGAAATCACAAGATTTTAACTGGTTACCTGTCCAGAACTGGAAACTGGTTACCACACTTCTTATTCTGGTTACTAATTTTTATTTTCTAGTAGAACTGGAAACTGGTTACCTGTCCGGAACTGGAAACTGGTTACCACACTTCTTATTCTGGTTACTAATTTCTATTTTCTAGTAGCTAGGCACCAACTAATAGGATTTTTTTGTAGTATTTGTTATGCATACCTTCATTTTCATTGGAAGAACATAGTTGTCTGTCACAATCTTGTTTGTCTTTTTAGGAACTTTTGTTTTAGTTGCAAGTGCCTTGTTCTTATTTTTCCAAAATCATCTTCATGTTAGGCTTCACAGACATTCAAGTAGAAGAGCTATTGGCAATTGTTTAGTGACTTTGTTTGCTACATTTATAGACTCAGCAATGTTAGAAGTTATTGATGAGTATCTCTTGTTCTGTAAAAATACCCTCGCTCATTTTGAGAAACTGGTTTCCTCAAGATAAGTGCAGATTCCTTTGTCAATTTTGCTAAGTTTTATTCTATACTCGTTACATTCTCCTATGGTATAAGCTCTAGTAGCTCACAAAAAAGCCTTTAAAATATTTACTGGTTGTGATTTAAAATATTTCTTTAGGTTATTTAGGAAGTAATACATATATACTCCGTGAAAGGTATTTCGATAGACTTTATCCACAGCTTTTATAATGCTTTCATGATGGTTTGATATGATATATAGTTCTTCTCTTTCACCATATACTTCTTTCAATTTTCTAACAAAATGTTTCCAACTTAAATCATTTTTAGAATCAACTATTCCAAAAGGAAAATGGGAATATATTCTCGTTAGCATCTTTTGTGCACGCTATCATTAATGTTCCTCTTAATGCTACTATTAGAAATGTTACATCTACCACAATTACTGATTTACAATGCTCAAACCCTTTGATGAAGTAGCCAAAGCCATAAATATATACTTAAAACGACCACTTTTTTCTATATGCTTGTAGTCATTGATCCTAGATTCTTAGCCAGTAATACATAGAGATAACTTGGTATTTTTGCATAAGAGTTGTCTAGTTTTCCCCTCACTAGTTCTAGTGCCTTTTCAGGAGATCTCTAAGCATTTTCGTAGCTTAAGTCACAACTAAAGCTATCAATGGCATCATTCATTATATCGATAAGTGTATAGACTGCTTTTATACTTAAGAATTTCAATTTCAAAGCATCTCTGATTACTAAACTGCTTGCTTACTGGTGATTTCCTTGCAGATTATCCAATAAGTATGCATGTATATGATAAATCCTTCTGACTACAAACAAATCAGTTTTATCATAACTTGTAGCTCAAAATGACCATGCACATTTAGGATCATAGCAAACTAACACATACATCTTGTAAGATCTTTGTGTCCTGAGTTAGAAATGGTTGGTAATTGCATAATGACTCAGAGCTTGTTTCAGAAATTCTTGGTTCTTGTATATTTGACCTTTTTCAACTTTTTCTATTTTGGGGGTGAGATTATCTTAAAGTTTAGATTATTTATAAAATCCTCAATTTTAATACCATTATCTTCTAGAATATCTTCTGCTATCTTATTTGTAAACTCAATGAAATCTGGTAACATATCAATATCTATGTAATTGCTTGATTTATTTTTAGAAGCTGATAATGAATGCATTCTTTCAAGACTAGTATCCATTATTGTGGTTCTAGTTGTATTGCCTTCCTCTTAGATGTAACTATTGAACTATTTTCTATAGTTAAGCATATTGGATAGCTTGTTATCTCTCCTCTTCAATTCCAAATAAAACATTACAGAATTGTGACTACTTATCTTCATAGTTGAGTTATATTTTTTCCACTTGATACTCAGTAGTCAAATTTTTTTTCTGACAAATTCATCTTTAACTCTATAAATAGCAAGTCAATGAGTTTTTCAAAGGAAGAGTCATTATGTACTAGTACTCCACACATCTTGAACATTATGTATTCATTGTTTTCATCCCATATTCTATCATAATGAACAAAAACTATTACACAATTCAACTTGCACCAAAAAAAAAGGAAAAAAAAAACAAAAAAAAACTTTCAGCTAGTAAAAACTAGTAACCAACTAAAAAACTAAAAGTTGTTTACCTTTTGATTATTCAACTATGGTTTCCAATAACATAAAATAGCTAATTTCTATTACCAGTTACTGGTAACCAATTACTAGTTTTTAATAGATAGCTACCAGATTAGTAATAGTAACTAGTAATAAAATGAGTTCTGGTTTCCATGAATCTTTTAAAAGCTAAATTCTTATTAGTAATTACAAGAAACTGAAATAATCAAGAAAAGACAAAACAACAAAAATAGTCATACGATCAAATCCAAATCAAGGCATATAGAGCTTGTTTAAGCATAACTACAAATCACAAAAAATTGTGAGCTCCTGCAAAATTAGCATTCCATACTCAATCTCTCATTCTGGTAGATAGTAACCGTGAAAGCCTAGAAACTTTTCACTAACAATGAGAAGCAAAATTACTTGATCTCTCATTCTGGTAGCTCCTTTCTTTTGATTTCTTTTCTTCCTTTTTGGTTTTAAAAAAGGGAGCAATCACTTTCAATTAATAAACTCTCACAGACCAAACAGAGGAAACCATCAAAATTTAGGACATAATAAAATTAAAATTAAAATTAGTCAATAGATTCATCATTCTGAAGAAGAAATACAAAGTATGATTTTTGCTTTACAGTATTTGGGTTTCTAGTTTCTAGTAAATAGGAGCTATATTGGTTACTGAAATCTATTTCCACACTTTTCAATTGAAAATATAATTATATGGAAACTAGTTTATAGTTACTATCGACTGGTATCACCATCAATTTCATAATGAGTTAAAAAAAAATAGACCAATATGGTTATAATTTTCTCACTAATCTATTTGGCTTTTTCATCGACAAGATATAGGATACTAGAAACTAAAAACAGATATTGCATCTAGAGCCAAAAAAGAAAAAAAAGAAAAAAAATGGATATTGTGTGTTCTTACCAGGTTCTACCAAAGCTGAAAAGGGAACCTTGCTCTGAAACTCACCAAAATTAGAAGGTGTCACCATAAATAATGGCTACAGAATCAAAATATAGATCTAGTTGTAATTCATCGAAGCTAGATTTAGAATGACAATTTGGCCGAAACTTGATTTGGGATTCATCCTCAAGCTTTTTTTGTTTATTCTGTTTCTTCTGTGTTTGGCGCCGTATTCTGTTTTTGTGAAAATACCACTTTGGATCTATATGAAACTTAATTAAAATGAGGTCACCATATATTTGCAATTTTTTATTTTTTTTTAACTATATTGGCCTTTAAATCTGTTGTCGTTACTCATTTATACTGTTCCTTATAAACCTTATAATTCTTAACTAAGGATTTTTTTCGCATCCCAAACTCTATTTGAACCCAAGACCTCTATTTTAAGACAGATTTACGAGCTTAAAGGTTATGTCACTCATAAAGTACAGTTCGAATAAGTAACGATAACGGTTTATGTAGGACCTAATAGAGGCTTAAAGTATGAGTTGTTACAAAAGTCTAGGTATAAGAGTTATAAGTCACTGTGTTAAAGGGCTAAATGGAAGTTTGAACCGGCGGCAAAAAAATCTATTACTACAAAGCCTAACTATTTTAGGAATCATACAATCATTTTTACCCAAAACTTCCAAGACTAAAAAACCATGTAGGCCAAGGTCATGTACCCTCGACAAGTGTTATGGAAATCTGGCTATTATGGCATAAACAAGGACTTTTAAGATTAAAATTGCGAGAAGCCACTTGTACCACAACAGTGGTGTTTCAGTTGCAGATCTAATGACGCTACAATACTTCTGTGCGATAATGAACAAGGCTTCTCACTCGAATTGTCCTAGTTAGGGGTTTAACTCCTGACCCCCGAGAGACTTTTCTCAAGGAAAATGGACCTAATGACTTTTTTAGTAGTGGTTTTAAAAATAATTTTTTAGGGATATTTTTTTGGACTTTCTAAGACTTTTTGGATGAGATAAATAAACAAGTTCAAAGTTACCCTTGTGAGGGAAAAAAACCCAAAATTTTCTTCCATTTTTTTTGACTTTTTGTTTAGTATTTCTTTTTGCTTCTTTATTATTTAAAATTTGAAAAATTGACATTCGAAATTATCACTATCTAATTTAGCAACTATTTTGAGCATGGTCACTAATTTATTGGTCATTTTAAATGCAGGTAACTGATTTAGTGACTATTTCATACATCATTATTTCAAAAAATAAATTCTCAGAATTTCTAGGTAAAAATGAAGCGGAATCAATCAAAATAAAAAATGAGTAGAAAGTAAAAATAAAAATGGAGTTTATAGAAACTTCAACACCCAATAATCATGGATTATAAGCAATTTTTCATCAAAATTGATTTTTTTTCCTATCTAAATTCTCTCTCCTCTCTTTGGTTTGTTGTTAGAAGGAATTTTTTTTGTCAGAACAACAAATTTGGTCTTAGCAAATTCATTTTGAAAAGGAGCCTTTTAACACTACTAATGAGGTCTACATCCCTTTTCTCAATGCACTAAGTTCATACTCTTATTCAATAGAACTGCCTCTATTAATGACTCTAAACGTGAGATTGCCACTTTCTTTGCTCATGTCACCCACGAAAAAAGGCTTCTGGTTCTGTTGATTCAAAATTACTGAAGTGGTTTCGATTTTTTTTTTTTACAATGTATACTTTAAACCAGTTTTTATTCGAGAAAAACTCTTATATATATGGCAATAAGATATACATATATAGTAGAAATTAAGAAAAACAATTGAATTTCACTTCACAAATGAAATTTAAAATTAAAATGCATATCACTTTATTTATTGAATATATGTTTTATAATATCTTACAAATTATAAGTAATTCTAAATTAGAATAAAAATAATTGAAAATCAATGCTAATATAGAACATGTCAAATTCATTTAATAAAAAAGAGTTTCTAGGAGTTTGAATTTGTCTTAGTTTAAACAATGTCTTTTCTAAGTGAACATGAAGTTTTAAATAGAGTTATTTATATATTAAATATATAATGATTGATTTCTTCCTACATGGGAACGATTCTAATATATTAAATATTATTAATTCCAAAATTTTGTCCATATATTGTGGAGAGGAAATTGTTGGAGCAAGTTTCTCACCAGCTGTCCACGTGTCTCGAACTGCTGATGCTGTATTCTCCAACTGTCCACGTGTCATCGTTGTCCCAAAGTACTCTGAACTTCAAGCAGGGTCAGAGAGGCGGGGGTGACTACCTGCAAAGACTCTCCGATGCTTAAGTCAGTGGTTTATCTTTGACACAGGATAGCAAAGAAATATTTCAGTATGAGTATATCTTTTTTTGTAAGTGTACATGCCCCTCTCGGAAACGCATGGCTCTTATATAAATAGTCCCGAGATTGTGAACCATGCGGGTCTCAATCTCAGGACTGAGTACCTTTCTCCTCAAAATCTTTTTCAGAAGTCACGGGCCGAGATTTCCGTGATCTCCTCTATATCGCCGTAGCCTGATTTCCGCCGCCTCCTATGGCTTGAATCTGTCAGGGGTGAGATTTGGGTAAATCGCTGTTCTGTCAGGACGGCTTGCCCCTTGCGCACGCCTACCCATGATCGCATTAAATACTATGTCTGGGTTTGGAATCGTGAGTTACTTTCCATTGTATTCAGATGGAGGACCCTTGGGGCTTCCGACCCCCTCAACTGTCGAGGTAAGGGCCATTGTACTCAGGTGGAAGACCCTTGGGAGTTCCGACCCCTAGCTGTCGAGATTGGGGTCGGACTGTGCCAGGTTGTCCAGGGTCTGTGATGGGCTCGGCCCTAACTTCGGACGGCCCAATGGCCGATTGTGAGATTACGTGTGACCCGCGTGGCCTTCCACGTGGCGTATGGCTTAGGAACGGGTCCCATAGAAACTTTTTTTTTTTACAACTATTTGTCTTTTTTTATTATTAAAAAAAAAGCTGTAAAAAAAAAGTCGACACTTCTGTCGATAATTTAGAATATTACTGATGTTGTTATAATAATCAATGAACATATTAATATTACTTTATTGTTCTAAATATTTTACTTACCACATTTTTACTGATATTTATGGATACGTAATATATTTCTCCTAATATTTATACCAACACTTCAAAAAATTAATATTTATAATGTGACCAAAATTTCAACAAATATCTAATATTTTAATCTAGGCCGATGGTTCCTCGCCAAATAAATCCAATAGTCATGTAATATACTTGATTTGATTTAATTTAACACATAAAGTGAGTATCCACCTACTTTAATTGTGGCGTTGCCAGCATTGAGAGTCATGACGACTCTTGAGACCTTAAAAAAAAAAAAGGAGTAAAAACAAAAATAAGAATTAGTATTGAGAAACTTGACACATATATACTGAACGCCACGTACGTGCATAACTACCCAACTTGTCAATCACGTCATCAATTTTGGAAGTCTAATTAGGCAACCAGACTACCAGAGCCTGATTTATTACTATCATGTTTTTTTTTTTTTCTTTTTTGAATAATAATTTATTATCATGTTACTAACTCTGTAAACAACAAAAATCTTGTTCTCATGAACCCAATGTTATTGGCTTTGGGAAACATTAAGGAGATAAATACAGGAGAATTGATTTTAGTCTCTTTGACAAGTCAAAGCTCCATTCACATACCCTTAAAACTCACAGCTCCCATCTTGTTACGCAAGCTGTAAAAAAGCAAATTTAATTGACGTGCATCCGGACTAGAGACCAATCCGTGTCTGTGACAATTCAAATTGGGTTCTAATTTCCAAATTTCCAATAGACGGAATGCTTTTGAGCATTCATTATACTTCTCACTATAAATATCAGAGCCGACTCAATTTGTTTTAATTTGAAAAGTATAATTAGTTATTGTTTGTCGCACATATCTTCGTTGCAAATGTACACTGCCCATCGCGATGGAGCTACCAGAGCCTGATTTATGATAAGGTTTGCAAATATAAAAGACAAATCTTGTTCTTATGGACCCATAATATTGACTCTGCGAAACTTCTAACCCACAAACACAGTAGTACTGATTCAGAACGGATGCTTTCGAGCGTACATACGATTTTACCATAACAAAAAGTATAAAACTTAGAAGGATAAAGTCTTATTATTTTTCAAGTCTAGTAATATATTGGTAACAAAATTTAATTTCTTCCATATCAGTAGTCATCACCTCTGGAAATGACCTCTTTGCAGGTAGGCCGGAGTAGGATCGTATGTTCAAACTGAGATACATAGCTGCCTTTAACATCACATAGAGGAGGAATGGGCTGCCAAAACAGTGAAAATATCAGTCAAGCTTTGCCACATGCGTCAATCAAATTTAGCAATTTCAAAACAAGTGGCAGACGCTTCAGACATACCTGAACTATACCAGCATCGCACAAATTCTTTAATGCCATAAGATATTTGGTTTCTCCTAGACGGTCTAAATAACGTCTGCAGAATGCCAATGTGGAAAAGTTCTTGTTAATAGTGGCAAGCAGTTGCTTTGCCCTTGGCAACCTCAGGGGAATGTGGCCAACATCAAAGTCTTTCATGTAATGGCTGCATTCTAGATCTTCTCTGACATATCCTTTCCCTGAACATGAACACATCTATCATTCTACGCCCAAAATAAAACACTGAATAAAAGAAGGCCAAATGCATTGACCTTTCACCTGTTGATCCAAAAGTTTCAATTGCAAAAAATTCACCCTCCTCCATTTTTGTCTGCTCTCCACCTTTCACAATAGGAACAGATTTTTCAGCATGTATCTGGTAGCGTCCAATGCTATGTCCATTCAAGTTTCGAATACTTTTAACTGCCAAGAGAATCCACAGTCTTGCAATCAACATAGATATATAATGCAGATTCTAGATTTTGGGATACAGATAATGAATTCATTATTCAATAAACAAACACTATACTAAACCAAAACAAAGGAATGAGTTCTCCTGGTTTATGGTGAAGGCTATAGGGTTACCAAATATAACATGAGCAGAACTAGTGAACAAAGATATTATCATTAAATATCGCACCTTGATGTACCTTTCCACTAATCTCAACCTCGTAAGATTCCATGACCTCTTGGATTGCAGCGCCAACATCACAAAGACGAACATCGATTCCAGCCTCCTGCATAATAAGGAAACAGTTATCTGTGTGTTAAGCCAATGAGAATGGATTGCAACGCAACAGAAAACACTCACGTTTCAGATTCAGGAACACTATAATGGCAAAATAAAAAACAATAGATACAAAGACAACTAAATAAATAGTAGAAAGATACAGATTAGAGAGAGACAGATGGATTCCAACAAGACAGGAAAAACATGTTTTAAAATACAAATACACTACGATGCAGAATAGAAAATGGTAAGGGGAGCAGAGCAGAAAAAACACAAGTTTTAAAATCCAAATACGCTATATTGACAAAATAACCATAAATAAAGTAAAAAGATACAGATTGATTCTTGCAAATCCAAGCACTATATGAACATACCGAGACCGTCATTGCTGTCTATTATTTGACAGTAGACACCTTGGACTCTACTCCAACAATCTATAAATGGGCATTGGCATCCTAAATACTATGGATGACAATATAGGTTCTTATTTTCAACTTGAATAACTATGATATACCCAGAGACCAGTTTAACACCATCCTAACTTGCCTTCAAGACCATAGAGATTAGTCAGTCAACAAGGATAAGCAACAGTACCTTGATACCAGTATTGGTTGCTTCACGTGAGGCTTCAAGCAATGGATCATACATAGGGTTGAATGCAACAGTAAAAGCAGAGTCAACTATTAGTCCTGTAAATCAAAAAATAACTCATGTGATAACTCCAGCCAAAACTAACACACTGAACCAAAGAAGAGACTTCTAAAACAAATCGACAATAGAATGAGATAGAGAGAGAGAGAGAGAGAGAGAGAAGATGAAAGTACAGCTTAAGTGTAACTACCATCAATATGAGTTCCAAAATCCAGTTTCATCACATCATCATACTGAAGCACGGTCTTATCTCCGGCATTTGGAGTCCAGTGAGCAGCAACCCTGCCAATGAAAAGGCACTTTGAGTATCAGATATTAATATGAATAAAAGCACAATAAGAAATAAAGAAAGCCGTTTTTCTTGGGGGACATCTTGTCCCTATCTTGTATTATTTCATTTCAATAATACAAAGTTTCTTGTTTCTTCTCCAAAAAAAAAAATAAAAAAAATAAAGAAAGACGAATTTTCAAAAATTCACCAATTCAAAGAGCATCCTGTTGGAAAAGCAATGCCTGCTTCCAAACCATTCTCGGATATTAACTTGCGGACTGTGTTCTCCAAAGTTTCACATAAATCAGTCATTAACATTCCAGGCTTCACGATGCTTTTCATGTATTTCCTAACCTAATCACCAGTGAACAAAACCTATATTAAAAGTCATTACCTCAGTACAAGTACTTTGTTTTTCCCCCATTTATAAGATGCTATGCATTTAAATAAAACAAAAATGCAACCTGACGGTGAACTTCGGCTGCTCGGCGAACAGAATTATACATCGGTCTTTCAAGGCGCTCCAACTCCCTCTTCTCTTCGGAGGTAGTCCTCCATAAGTTACTGAATATAAGACCAACTTTGATGTGAAATTAAAACAAAAGAGTGAAAGCAGGTGGGAGGGAGAGCAGTTGGCTATTTAATGGAAAAGCCCTCCTAATAGAACATCCCAAACAAAATGAGGAAAAAAAAAGGTAGCGCCATCAACCATGAAAAAGAGTCAGGTTCGCAGCACTAAATTAGATAACTTTTTATTCAACAGATGATAAACAATAAACTTTCACCATTTGCTGCAGTGTTCCATTCAAAAAACCTCCCAACGGACCAAAAGACATGATACGTGTATACTAAAACTGCAATAGCAAAGAAAAGGAGCATACTCACTCATCCTTGTAGTCCTGGGTTTCCCCCTCAGGAAACTCTCCGAATGGGAAAAGGTCAATTACAGGAATAGATGGTGGATCAGTCTGTGCAAGCACAGAGGGCACATTAGTCTGCTCCGATGGGGCTTTCTTTTTCCTGCATATACGGGCAGAAAATAAAACTTTCAAATTAGAACTCTACATCAAGTAAAGAATCATTTCGTAAATTAACAAAAGAATCCTCACTTGTTTTTATTTTTCTTCTTTTTCTTCTTTGAAGCTTCTGCAAAAGAAATGATTAACCGATGCAAATAAACGAATCATTTCTTTAGTTAACAAATAATAAAGAAAGTCCATATAACAACATGCCAATCATTACAAGATGGTAACGCATAATAAACAAATAACCAAAGTAACACCCAAAAAAAAAAAAAAAATCACCTTTTTCCTCATCACCTTTCTCCTCATCTTCATCGTTTTGCAGGTTGTTCGGAGAAACTTCAGAGGGCTCTTCTTTCCCATTTGCAGGCTCTAAAGTCCCATTTTGTTCAGATGGAACATTTGGGCCCAACTTTTCCTCTCCCATTTGAGCAAAATACCTAAACAGAATGCACAGCACCCATCAAAGTAAAGATCATAAAAAGACATCAAAAGTGCGAAATTAGTTGAAACTTCAATTTTACAGATTTAATACTAAGCTTTAGGTGTTTCCTTGAACTGAAAAGTGTAACTTAGCAATATCATTGTTAAAACCTTCTGAACTTATACTATGAAAAGAGAAATACCCTTTTACAGGAAAAATCAAATACCAACTTCTAGGGTTAAAGGAGAACAATACTTCGAACCCAAAAAAAAAAAAAAAAAATACAGAATTCTAGGTTCAATCGAGTGAGTAGTTGAAAAAATAATTATAGCTAACAAGTACATGTACGGAACAAATGAGTCGAAAACCTAAAGCCATTTTCACAAGCAAATGTAATAAAGCAATTATCGATAAAGCTTTTCATGTACCAGAAAATCTAAGAGAGAGAGAGAGAGAGAGAGAGAGAGAGAGACAGAGAGGCTCACAGTTGGCGAAGACGAGAAGAAGAAGAAGAAGAAGTCGCAGTGAGGTGGGAAAAGGGGGTTTTAGGGGATCTTCGGCAGCTAAGTATCGGTCCTTGGATTTGTGCTTAGTTCAAATTTTTGGGTCGTCAATGGAAGTTTTCGCCAAAACGTTTGTACGCAGAAGAAAATTCCACAACTACTTGAAACACAAGTTATCTATTTTATATATATATATATATATACACCATAAAAACCAAAGGTTAATTTTTTTAATATTATTTGATCTGAATAATTTCACCAAAAAAAAAAAAAACATATATATCCACTATGTTTAGAGTTTTAGCAAAAGAAAAAAAAAATCTACACTTTTCTTCTGTATCAAATTAAATCGTCAATGTTTTGCTATTAAATGGCACTCGAAGTATAAATATGTCAAAAATTAAAATTTGATATCGCATAAAGAGACTTTTACCTTTTAAACTCATAAAATATAAACAAAAAATTAAATTAAAAATAGTTTAAATTAATTGAAAGCACTTAAAATGATGGGAAAAGAAAGAGAGAGAGAAAGACAAAGCCAGAAATTGTGTTTTTTGATCCATCTTTTGTCATTATCTTTTATAGTTTTAACAATATTATTTTCACGTAAAATGCAAAAAAAAAAAAAAAGATCCATCTTTTGTCATTATCTTTTATAGTTTTAACAATATTATTTTCACGTAAAATGCAAAAAANACATTCTTTTTCTTTACTCTTTCAATTCACCCAAATAAGGAAAAATTGTAAAAAAAAAAAAAAATACCTCCAGGTTCGGGTATCTGCGATTTAAACTCTAAAGTTTAGATTCTACAAAATACCTTAAGATTAAAAATTTTTGAAAATTAGGAACCTGAGTTGATTTTTTGAATAACTTTATCTAATAAAAGATAATAATATCTTCATAATTAAGAAAAGTAATAAAGATTAATATAGTTTTAATGAAGGATATTATTATTTTTTTGTTATTAATATTGGTCAAAAAGTTAGTCTACGGTATTAATTTTGAAAAATTCTTAATTTCAAAAAATTATTTTATACTGTTTAAAGTTCAAGGTTTAAATTACAAAATATGCAAACTTTAGGTTATATTTTTACGGTTCACCTATCCAAAAAATGATGGATTCATTTTGGTGGGCCTAGAAGAGACCTAACTGCTCAATTTCTCCTTTTCCTCCCTCTATCATTATTTTCCTATCAAACAAAGGATTACATTTCTATTTCCTCCACTCTCCCTCCACCACTCTCTATCCTTCTACAAATTCTTCTTACTAGATCTAGTGTAAAACATAGTGTAGTAAAAGTTAAAACCCCATATTAGTTGGTCATTAACTTGTGTTCGTCACAATCCAAGCGATATGACATTCAATATTGATTTTTGAAGCATAAAACAACATGTCGTTTAATTCTTTCTTTTTTTCCTTTATCCTTAAAAAAGAATATAGTAGCATGATGTATGTTCCTCCAACTACAAAAAATGTCTTTATATTGTCAATGTTTGCGAGATGTCGTATAAGCTATGCAACTTGACCATACTCCTCGAAACATAAACGACATGCTGTTTTTATGATTAAAAATGTCCTACATTCTGCATGGACGTGGAGACCAATGAGTTATGGGCGCGTGCACCTAATTGGGAATTTTAAATATTTTTAAAGGAAAATAAAGTCCGATACTGTCTTTTAGTATATACTACCAAGTATACAGTATTCTTCTTCTAATAAATTTTCATACAATCTTTTTTTTTGAAAAATACCACATTTACTTTCTTCTATCTCTTCTTTTCTTTCTCCAGTTCAGATCATTCCGAATAGTTGGTCATTATCACCATGTCTCTCTCTTAAGATAATAGCAGCATAAGTGGATATTGTGGAGATAAGGGTTCTACTGCCATACAGAGACCACTCATGATCCATCTCTCATGGAAATGCAAGTATGTGCTCGTTCTGTAGAAGATCCAAGAATAAGTGTCCCAATTTTAATTTTTCAATATTCATGGTTTGTTATTCTCTCTTCTTCTTTAGCATTATTCTTTTTGCATCCAGGATCTATATTCTCCAATCCTTTTCATATTTGAATTTTATATTAATTTAAGGCATCATCGATGACAGAGCAAGTACAATGGTGAGTTAACATTTAGGTTTTGTTAGTTTGCATTTTTGTATAACTACTCAGGATTTTTTACTTTTATGTTTTCGTGATTTATTATTCCTCCCTTATGGATTTTGAACTGGATTATGCATAATTTTAGACAAAATTATTTGCAAAGTAGTGGAATTTAACTAGATCTTGTCTAATGATTTACTTTAGCTTAAATATGAGACCATGTGATAAACAAAGGGGTTTGCTCATTTTCTAGTGATTTGTGTCTAATTGAGTTAGATAATATTAGTTTCCCTCTTAAAATAAATAATTATTCTATGATTTTCCAATGAATTAGAGATCAAAGATTTACAATTTGTGCAAATTAGAGATCACAAATTTGTAAATTGTGTCATTCAATCGTGCATTAAAACTTTTATTTACAATCTTCCAAGATGTAAAGCAATATTGACCCAGATATTTATATTGAGCTAGAAATCATACTAATATTTTGATGAGAAATAGAAGTTGTATCTAAGATACACATTCGTCCCAATTTAAAAGAAATGTCCCAAATGATAATGATGGCACTTTCTTTTGAGAATATATACTACTTCTGGTTCATCTGTTTTTGCATGGAAGGTGTTCGACAAATTGCTTGTGAAAGACATTGTGGATTTTTCTGTAGGATCAACAACTGTGATGCAAAATTGTGGTGATCTAATGGCAATATGAGAAATTAATGGCTATTCTTAGTTGGCCCAATCTTACTTTGAGAACTTGATTATATTCTCTACTTCTCTTGTTTAATGCCTTAGTCAATTCTTGCAGGCTCAATCTCCCTAATTATGACTACTAACCAACTAAAAAACTAAAAACTTTACAATAACTTGAAGTAGCCAATTACTAGTTTCTAATANTGTCATTCAATCGTGCATTAAAACTTTTATTTACAATCTTCCAAGATGTAAAGCAATATTGACCCAGATATTTATATTGAGCTAGAAATCATACTAATATTTTGATGAGAAATAGAAGTTGTATCTAAGATACATATTCGTCCCAATTTAAAAGAAATATCCCAAATGATAATGATGACACTTTCTTTTGAGAATATATACTACTTCTGGTTCATCTGTGCTTGCATAGAAGGTGTTCGACAAATTACTTGTGAAAGACATTGTGGATCTTTCTGTAGGATCAACAACTCTGATGCAAAATTGTGGTGATCTAATGGCAATATGAGAAATTAATGGCTATTCTTAGTTGGCCCAATCTTACTTTGAGAACTTGATTATATTCTCTACTTCTCTTGTTTAATGCCTTAGTCAATTCTTGCAGGCTCAATCTTCCTAATCATGACTAATAACCAACTAAAAAACTAAAAACTTTACAACCACTTGAAGTAGCCAATTACTAGTTTCTAATAGATGGTTACCATATTAGTAATGGTAACCAGTAATAAAATGAGTTCTGGTTTCCATGAATCTTTTAGAAGCTAAATTCTTATTAATAATTACAAGAAACTGAAATAATCAAGATAAGACAAAACGAAAAAAATAAACAGCATCAAATCTAAATCAAGGCATGAAAAACTTGTTTAGGTATAACTATAAATCACAAAAATATGTGAGCTCATGCAAAATTAGTAGTCCATACTTGATCTCTCATTCTAGTAGATAGTAGTAATGAAAGCCTAAAAACTTTTCACTAGCAATGAGAAATAGAATTACTTGATCTCTCATTCTGGTAGCCTTTTTCTTTTTATTTCTTTTCTTCCTTTTTGGTTAAAAAAAGGGAGCAATCACTTTCAATTAACTTCCTAAAACCAAACAGAGGAAACTATCAAAATTCAAGACATAATAAAATTAAAATTAATCAATAGATTCATCATTCTAAAGAAGAAATACATAGTATGATTTTTTGCTTTACAATATCCGGGTTTCCAGTTTCTAGTAACTAGGAGCTATATTAGTTATTGAAAACCATTTTCACACTATTCAAATGAAAATATAATTCGTCTAGAAATTAGTTTATAGTTACTATCTACTGATATCACCATCAATTTCATAATAATTTTAAAAAATAGACAAATATAGTTATAAATTTCTCTATTTGGCTCTTTTATCAACAAGATCATCTTTTATATATGATATAGGACACAAGAACTAAAAATGGATATTGCATCCAAAGCCAAAAAAAGGAAAAAAAATGGATATTATTGTCATATCAAGGTTGTTACTTAGCCTAAAATTTTACTATGTCTATTGAAATTATTAAATAGTTATACACTAATGAATTTTGTAGAAATAATTGCAGTGGAATTTACATATAAAAGGTAAGTTTAACCATGTGTGCCTAATAAAAAAAGAAAAAGATATGTATTTTCAAATTCAGGCATATAATTATTATTTAATATGTTGAGTATTTGATTAATTAATTTAATATTAACCTATTAATATGTTAATTTAATAAGTAATAATGATTTTCCTTTTCAAATATATGATAATAGAATAGTTAGTATATATTTATGTATTTAAGTTTGATTAAATATATAATATGGCATATACGATTACTACCATTATTAATATGGTATGGATCTAATTAATTGTGTTTGCTACTGGGTTAGGACTCTAAATTTGTCCCAATAGGAGAATCTAAATTGAAGTTATTAATATAGCTTGTTTGTATTTGAACTCTAAATGCTTTAACTCAATAATCACTTATTTTGGTACAAGAAAGTCCAAATTAAATGACAACCTTTGCTAAGTTGGCAATAAATTATATTACAACTAGTTTTATCATTTGTATACTATTACTTTGTTAATGGTGGAGTTGGCAAAACATATTATGAATTTATATCTCACTAGCTATTTAAGCAAAATAAATTAATTAATAATATCAGAAAATAAAATAAATTTTGAAAAGTGTAAAGATAGTATGGTTTAATACATTAACTATTTGAAAGATGCATTCATTATATTGATTAAATGGATACTAAATACAAAGATGGTGTTGTCTACATATTATGTATCCACATGTTGTTATTAAATATTGTACTACTACTTTTATAAGTGGAAATTAATTAATTTTATGATCAAAAAATAACAAATAAAAAAAAGGAGAATAAAGTTAAGTAAGTGATATAATTATTATTAACTTAAAAAAATGTATATATTTTAAGTATGTTTTAAGTTCACAATAAGCCTAGAAATAGGA
>JXTB01000012.1:415424-490584 GCA_002914805.1 Parasponia andersonii
TAATATATAATTTTATAAGTTAAGTGCTCTTATGAATTTTAAGATATAACTTTAAGAATTATATATGATATATAATAGTATAATTTTGAATCTCTAATTTTTGTCTATGTGTTAAAATTGTTAGAGATTTTTTCTTAAAATATCAAGATTTTTGGGTATATAGAAATAATTCTATAAAATTTAAGAATCATTTGGTGCTTTAATAATTTTTGTCAAATTTCAAATTATAGATTAGAAATTAGTAAAAATATGATAAAACTTATTAAAAAAATTTTAAATAATTTTCTATAACTTTATTTTTATGTTATAATATTATGTATAAAGTTTCAAAATAAATAGAGTTTTGTACTAGAATCTACAATTTATCAGGTATGTATTACTCGTTGAAATTTTTACAATTTTTAGTCATATATGATATGAAATATGATTTTATAGTTGTATGATATGAGTATTTTTTTTTAAGACATATAAATATGTTTCTAATGGCATATATTAATATATGTAATGAATATTGTTGCATAAATATTAATAAAAAATGATATAAGGAGGCATATGATTACAACAAAGTCGAGTGTGTGGAATTTTATTACAAGCATAAATAAAATTTTATAAGGATCTAAGATAAGTAAATTTCACTCTATATATTAATATAAAAAGTTATGTGCTATTTGTAGTGTAATTATGATTATACTAATATGTTGTTATATATTCTGTAATAATAGTTGCATTAAGTATGTAAATATGTCATAAACATATGCATACATAATTGCATGAAAAAAAAATTACGATTTTCAATGACATCATTTTTTTAAAAAGTATTATGTATCCAAAACTATGTTTTAGGAAATATATTTTCTTTAAGTGTATGTTAAGTTCTTGAAAAGAGTGTGGACAACTGACTAATTTATCCACAATCACCATGATAATAACGAAAGTTTAAACTACGATACTAGTCATTGTAATACAATAACTATATAGGATCCAAATAGTTATAGGATTACATATGCTTCTCATGACACTATTTTTATGGCCCATTACTTCTGATAGATTTGGCATTACACTATATTGAGCTCAAATATGAAAATTTTATGAAATGAAAATATTTATGTACAAGATGTTTCAAAAAGAAAAAGAAAGGATACGTAGTTATAGTTCTAAAAATATATTATTTATGTGACATGACATTCATTACATGCATGAGATTTACTTATTGGACATAAGTTCATACTATTCATTTTAAATTTTCCACATGAGCCATAATTCTTACTAGAGGTTGGTTTAGCAGTGACAGAATCCCAAATGAAAATAAAATTTTTTAAGCAATTTTATGTTTTTACTTTCAAGTACTTAATTATTTGACAAAAAATGAGTATAGTTTTATTTTTATGAATTGTATGAATTTAATTTTTATTTTGAGACCTAATTTCAATTATGAAGTAAAATAAATCTTCATTAAAAAGTATTTCTTTAATTTAATTATGAATAGTAACATTTAAAAGAAAATAAATTTTTCAAAAAAAAATTAACCGATATTCTACTTTAACCTTATAAGATAAAACTATAAATTGATATTTCTTTTTAATCTAGATGTACGTAATATTACAATTGGTATTAGAGTGAGCGTTTAGTCATTTCTGTAGTTTTTTTTAAAAAAATAAAATTAAAAATTCAGTTTATGTCATGGGGACCCCACTTCAGCCAACCAACAAGAGAAAAAGATTAAATTAAACTGCTTATTTATTTCTTTAGGCGCATATAAGTGTTAGTAGACTTTAGAACATTAATACAAAAGGCTTAGGCCAGTGTTTTACGTTTAGATGCCACCTCGACAAATTACCTCTACTGAGGGAGTTGGTGATCAGTCCCAAGACCAAGTTGGGAATCAAACTCTGAATATACAAATAAGTATGGAAAACTTGGTGCAACTCATAAAAAATTTTATTAATCAAGTTACGCAATGCCAACAATAACCACAAGTGCAAACTTCTCAAGATCCATCAACTGGTAGAGTCTTACTCCTAGTTTATGAGCAGTTTAGAATGATGAAACCTTTGAGCTTTGAAGGAGGTGTAGATCCTCTAATCACAGAAGGCTGAATCAAGGAATTGGAATATATTTTTTGTTTGTTGACATGTACTGATCAACAATATATTAAGTGTGCTATCTTCATGATGAAAGATGCAACAACATACTGGTGAGAGATGACTGATCGTATCCATAATATTCAAGCCAACCTTATTACCTAGACCTGTTTCAAGGAAATATTCTTTGAGAAGTATTTTCCATATTCTATGAGACAAGCTAAGGAGATAGAGCTCATCAATTTAGTACAAAGATCCATGATTGTTTCATAGTATGAATGTCGGTTTGAATAACTCTCTCGATTTGCACCACACTTAGTGAAAACTGAGGAGCATAAGGTTAGGAAGTTCGAGATGGGATTGAAACCTTAATTAAGATGTTCGATCAAAGTTCTAAAATTAAATACCTCTGCTGAACTTCTGGATCGAGCTCAAATTTTAGCTGAAGATGATGAAAAGTCCAGTCAGCTAGAGAATCACAAAGTAAGTGGATATCAAAAAGGAAAACCATGGAATAAAAACAATCAAAAATGGAAATCAAACAACAATAGAGGTAGCAAAGTTGGCAACAATAACAAGCAAGCAGCAACAACTTACGAGAAGTGCGAAAAGGCTCACTCAGGCTAATGTCGCATGGGTTCTAACTTATGCTTTAAATGTGGCAAGCCAAGACACTTCATCAAAGACTATAAGGAGAACCCAACCACTAGTGATAATAATGGGCAGAAGAAAACGCAAGGACGTATTTATGCTATGACATACGAAGAGGCTAACACTTTTTCGGACGTTGTAACAAGTACCATGATTTTTTCTGGTATTCCTTCCTTTGTTTTGATTGATTCTGGTACTACCCATTCATTTGTCAACTTATCTTTTGTAAAACAAGTAGAAGTTATGCCAGAACATTTAGATAGATGGTTTAGTATTTCAACGCTATCAGGAACCATTCAAAACTCTAGTTATAAACTTAAAGGATGTAAAATCCTAATCAATGGACGAGAAATTTTTGTCAATCACGTTCTTCTTAACATTAGTGAATTTGATATAATTCTTGGCATGGATTGGTTGAGTGCGAACAATGCAATGATTGATTGTAGTAAAAAGGAAGTGAGGTTCCAACCTCTGACCAGATAAAGTTTTTCATTCCTTAGAATTAGGAGTGTACCTCGTGTACCTATTATTACTACAATGAAGGCTCAAGACATGTTAAACAAAGATTGTGTTGGGTTCCTAGCATCAGTAATTGAAGCACCAAAGGAAGAGATTACTATAGACCAGGTACAAGTTATTCAAGACTTTATTGATGTTTTTCCTGATGACTTACCTAGACTACCTTTAGATTGTGAGATCGAGTTCGTAATAGATGTAGTTCCTAGCATTACGTCTATTTTGAAGACACCTTATCGTATGGCTCCACTGAATTGAAAGAACTTAAAGAGCAACTCCAAGACCTTTTGGATAAGAAGTTCATCAGGCCTAGTTATTCAACAAGGGGAGCTCCAGTACTCTTTGTTAAGAAAAAAAAAATGGTTCAATGAGGTTATGTATTAATTACAGAGAATTAAACAAAGTAACTATAAAGAATAAGTACCAATTGCCTCAGATTAAAGACTTATTTGATCAACTACAAGGAGTAGGATATTTTTCTAAAATTGATTTATGTTCTGGTTATCATTAGTAGAAAGTTAAGGAAGATGATGTACCAAAGGCAGCCTTTAGAATGAGATACGAGCATTACAAATTTCTTGTCATGCCATTTAGCCTAACTAGTGCCCCTACAACTTTTATGGATCTAATAAATAGAGTATTCAAGGATTACCTTGATCAATTTGTTATCTTCTTTATTGATGACATTTTGATATACTCTAAATCCAAAAAAAAAAAAGCATGAACATCATCTACACATTGTCTTGCAAATTCTTCGAGAGAATAAGCTTTTCGCCAAATTCAAGAAATGCAAATTCTGGGTGACACAAATTTCTTTCCTTAGACAAGTCATCTCTAAAGATAGTGTGTCTGTTGATCTTAGTAAGGTAGAAGCAATTCAACAATGGTCAACGTCGACTAATGTGAAAGAAGTTAAAATTTCCTCAGTTTGGCAGGGTATTATAGAAGATTTATAGAGGAATTTCAAAGAATGTGACTTCGCTGACCTAGTTGATCCAGAAAAATATAAAGTTTGTACGGTCAAATGATTGTAAATAGAGTTTTAGAAAACTAAAACAAAGATTAATCTCTGCCCCAGTTTTAATCATTCCCGAAGGAGTAGAAGGATTTGTCATCTATAGTGATACCTCCAAAATGGGTTTGGGATACGTTCTCATGCAACATAGAAAAGTAATAGCCTACACCTCACAACAACTGAAGGAGTACAAGAAAAATTGTCCAACACATGATCTTGAACTTACAGTAATGGTCTTCGCTTTAAAGATTTGGCGACACTATTTGTATAGGATTAAGTGTGATATTTACAATAACCACAAAAGTTTAAAGTATTTCTTCACCTAGAAAGAACTTAATATAAGGCAACGACGATGGCTTGAGTTGGTAAAAGATTATGATTAAACGATCAACTATCATCCAAAAAAGGCAAATGTGGTTGCTGATATATTAAGTAGAAAATCTTCTAGCTCTGTTGCTTCTATACGTGAAATCCTACCATTAATATTAGATATTCAACACTTAAGGTTAGAAGTTATAAATCAAGAGGATTCTGCTTACTTGGCTACTTTGTCTATGAAATTAACTCTTCTTGATCAGATTAAAGCTTCACAAGATAATAATCCATATTTAATAAAGCTTCGTAAAGATGTAGAAAATGGTCAATATAAAGACTTTGTGATCACTTCTGACAATACTTTGAAATTTGATAATCATTTATATGTTCATGATATTCTTGAACTTAAGAAAGAGATCATGAGAGAGGCACATGAAACCCCTTATTCTATACATCCATGAAATACGAAAATCTATCGCAATTTAAGAAAGTATTTTTGGTGGGTTAATATACCTAGAGATATTGCATAATATATTGAGTGTTGTCTTCTCTATCAGTAAGTGAAAGCAGAGCAACAACGGACTTTAGGTTTATTGCAACCACTAATAGTGCCTGAGTGGAAATAGGAGCATATCAGCATGGATTTTGTCCTTGAATTACCGAGAACAAAGAAGGGTACAAACTCCTTTGGGTAATTATGGATAGACATAAAATTGGCACATTTTCTTCCGACTTGTAATACTTACTCTATGGATAAATATGCCAAGTTTTATATAAATGAAATTNCGTTCTCATGCAACATAGAAAAGTAATAGCCTACACCTCACAACAACTGAAGGAGTACAAGAAAAATTGTCCAACACATGATCTTGAACTTACAGTAATGGTCTTCGCTTTAAAGATTTGGCGACACTATTTGTATAGGATTAAGTGTGATATTTACAATAACCACAAAAGTTTAAAGTATTTCTTCACCTAGAAAGAACTTAATATAAGGCAACGACGATGGCTTGAGTTGGTAAAAGATTATGATTAAACGATCAACTATCATCCAAAAAAGGCAAATGTGGTTGCTGATATATTAAGTAGAAAATCTTCTAGCTCTGTTGCTTCTATACGTGAAATCCTACCATTAATATTAGATATTCAACACTTAAGGTTAGAAGTTATAAATCAAGAGGATTCTGCTTACTTGGCTACTTTGTCTATGAAATTAACTCTTCTTGATCAGATTAAAGCTTCACAAGATAATAATCCATATTTAATAAAGCTTCGTAAAGATGTAGAAAATGGTCAATATAAAGACTTTGTGATCACTTCTGACAATACTTTGAAATTTGATAATCATTTATATGTTCATGATATTCTTGAACTTAAGAAAGAGATCATGAGAGAGGCACATGAAACCCCTTATTCTATACATCCATGAAATACGAAAATCTATCGCAATTTAAGAAAGTATTTTTGGTGGGTTAATATACCTAGAGATATTGCATAATATATTGAGTGTTGTCTTCTCTATCAGTAAGTGAAAGCAGAGCAACAACGGACTTTAGGTTTATTGCAACCACTAATAGTGCCTGAGTGGAAATAGGAGCATATCAGCATGGATTTTGTCCTTGAATTACCGAGAACAAAGAAGGGTACAAACTCCTTTGGGTAATTATGGATAGACATAAAATTGGCACATTTTCTTCCGACTTGTAATACTTACTCTATGGATAAATATGCCAAGTTTTATATAAATGAAATTATGTGGTTATATGGAATTCCTATATCGATTGTGTCTGATCGAGATCCTAGATTTACTTCTAAATTCTGGAAGAGTTTACATAAAGCTATGGGTACCCATTGAGGTTTAGCACTGTTTTTCATCCCAGACTGATGGTCAATTAGAAAGGATAATTCAAACACTCGAAGATATGTTGAGAGCTTGTATCTTGGATTTCGGTATTTCTTGGGATCACTATCTACTATTGATCGAATTTTCTTATAATAACAGCTGCCAAGCAACGATTGATATGGCACCTTATGAGGCTTTCTATGGTAGAAAGTGTCGATCTTCAATTTACTGGGATGAAGTTCGTGAGAGAAAACTTCTTGTGCCAGAAATTTTACAATAAATAGCAGATGTTGTAAAAAGAATCAGGGCAAAGATGAAAATAACCCAGAGTCATCAAAAGAATTATCTGGATAAGAGACGAAAGGACTTAGAATTTTTAGTTAAAGGCATGATATTTCTTAAGGTTACACTAACGAAAGGGGTTATGAGGTTTGGAATAAAGGTAAAATTAAATCTATGGTACATTGAACCTTTTGAGATTTTGGAGCGAGTTAGGGATTTGGCATATAAATTGGCATTACTGCCAAGACCTTCTAAAATACATATTATTTTCTATATCTCTATGCTAAGAAAATATTTGACTGATTCATCATATGTCTTAAACTATGATCCTCTTCAATTGCAAAATGACCTTACATATAAAGAAGTTCCTGTTCGAATATTGGAAAAAGAAGAGAAAGAACTTCGCAACAAGAAGATTAAGTTGTTCAAGGTCCTTTGGAGAAATCATGTAATGGAAGAGGCTACTTGGAAATGTGAAGATGAGATTAAAGCTAAATATCCCAACATGTTTGATAAGTTATAATTTTGAGGACGAAATTATTTTAAGGGAGTAAGAAATTGTAATATCAAGTTTGTTACTTAGCCTAAAATTTTACTATGTTTATTTAAATTATTAAATAGTTATGCACTAACGAATTTTATGAAAATAATTGTCATGGAATACACACATGAAAGCCAAGTTTAATCACGTGTGCCTAATAAAAAAAAAGATATGTATTTCCAAATTTATGCATATAATTATTGTTTAATATATTGAGTTTTTGATTTATTAATTTTAATATTAACTACTTAATATGTTAATTTAATAAGTAATAATAATTTTCCTTTTCAAATGTATGATAATAGAATAGTTAGTATATATTTATGTATTTAAGTTTGATTAAACATATAATATGACATATACAACTACTACCATTATTAATATGGTATGGACCTAATTAATTGTGTTTGCTACTGGGCTAGGACTCTAAATTTGGCCCAATAGGAGAATCTAAATTGAAGTTATTAATATAGTTTGTTTGTATTTGGACTCTAAATGCTTTAGCCCAATAATCACATATTTTGATACAAAAAAGCCCAAATTAAAATTTCTCATAATTCTAGCCCAAGTTATAGATTAAGTATTATATATATTATATACATATATATATATTTGATTTAATAAAGTAACTTTAAAAAAATGAAAATAGAAAAAAAATAGGAAAAAGAAAAGAATAAATGATAATCTTTGCTAAGTTGGCAATAAATTATATTAGGACTATTTTTATTATTTGTATACTATTACTTTGTTAATGGTGGAGTTGGAAAAACATATTATGAATTTACATCTCACTAGCTATTAAAGCAAAAGAAATTAATTAATAATATTAGAAAATAATATAAATTTTAAAAGATAGTATGGTTTGATATATTAACTATTTGAAATGTATATTCATTATATCGATTAAATGGTTATTAAATGTAAAGATGATGCTGTCTACATATTATGTTTCCACATGTTACTATTAAATATTATATTACTTTTATAAGTGGAAAAACATAGTAGAAATTAATTAATTTCATGGTCAAAAGATAACAAATAAAAAAAAAAGAGAATAAAATTAAGTAAGTAATATAATTATTATTAACTTATAAAAAAATATGTATATATTTTAAGCATATTTTATGTTTATAATAAGCCTATAGATAGGGCACTATGTTATAGCCGCAATCTACTTTCCTCCTATATTTCTCTTTACTTTTGTTTCTCTTATAATTGTGGTAGTCTATAAAGATTTCAAGAAGTTCTCTAAAGCAAAGGTAATTCTTAGAACTCTTAGTCTTTCTACATTAGTATATTTTAGTATACTTAGGTTCAAATTCAATATATGATATTTGGAGTTAAAAATTTTATTAAAGTCTGAATTTTTTATGAGAAGTCTTTCTATATGTCTATTTAATTACTGAAAAGTTTTACATTTATATCTTACTCCTATGATTTTATAGAAATCTTTTTATACATATTGGTGCCACCTAAGAAAAGCTAAACAATAAATTTTTTCGAGTTTGTTCTATAATTTTATAAGGTAAATTTTTTTAATTTGAGTTGAAAAATTTTAAAACATATTCATATATATGTTAACTCATATTTTGGAAATTTTTGTAATGTCATGATTTTATTTCTAATCATTATTAAATTTTCTTTATATATTACTTTTGTAACCAGTTAATTTAATATTTTTGTTTATCCAAAATAATATTGTTAAAATTTTATCCTTTTGATTTTATTTAGGCTTGAAACTTTTATTTGATATTAATATATATGTCATAAGAGACTCCATATATTTTTAGAATTTTTAGAAATATTTATAATTAATTANTTTATATGAAAAATTATGTACTATTTGTGATGTAATTGTGATTATACTAATATGTTGTTATATATTCTGTAATAATAGTTGCATTAAGTATGTAAATATGTCATGAATATATGCATACATAATTGCATGAAAAAAAATTATGATTTTCAATGACATTATTTTTTTTAAAAGTATTATGTATCCAAAACTATGTTTTAGGAAATATATTTTCTTTAAGTGTATGTTACGTTCTTAAAAAGAGTGTGGACAATTGACTAATTTATCCACAATCACTATGATAAAAACGAAAGTTTAAACTACGATGCTAGTCATTGTAGTACGATAACTATATAGGATCCGAATAGTTATAGAGCTTCATATACTTCTCATGACACTATTTTTGTGGCCCATTACTTCTGATAGATTTGACATTATATTATATTGAGCTCAAATATAAAAATTTTATGAAATGAAAATATTTATGAATAAGATGTTTCAAAAAAAAAAGGAAGGGATATGTAGTTATGGTTCTAAAAGTATACTATTTATGTGATATGACATTCATTACATGCATGAGATTTACTTATTGGACACAAGTTCATTCTATTCATTTTAAATTTTCCACATGAGCAATAATTTCTATTAGAGGTTGGTTGGCAGTGGTAGAATCCCAAATGAAAATAAAATATTTTAAGCAATTTTATGTTTTTACTTTCAAGTACTTAATTATTTGACAAAAAATGAGTATAGTTTTATTTTTATGAAGTGTATGAATTTAATTATTATTTTGAGACTTAATTTCAATTATGAAGTAAAATAAATCTTCATTAAAAAGTATTTCTTTAATTTAATTATGAATAGTAACATTTAAAAGAAAATGAATTTTTCAAAAAAAAAATTAACCGTTCTTCTGCTTTAACCTTATAAGATAAAACTATAAATTGACATTTCTTTTTAATTTAGATTTATGTAATGTTACAATTTTATTTTCTTACCAGGTTCTATCAGAACTAGAAAAGGAACTTTGCTCTGAAACTCATCGAAATTAGAAGGTTTCACTATAAATAATAACTACTGAATCAAAATATAGATTTGATTGCTATTCACTAAAGCTAGTTTCGGAACGACAATTTGGCTAGAGCTGGATTTGGGATTCATCCACAAGCTTTTTTTGTTTATTCTTTTTCTTCTATATTTAGCGCCGTTTTTTTTATAATAAAAATACCACTTTGGTTCCATATGAAACTTAATTAATATGGGGTCACCATATATACGTAATTCTTTTAGCTTTTGTGCTAAATCAACCTTTAAATCTATTATCGTTACTCATTCATACTGTACCTTATAGGTCTTATAATCCTCAACTAAGGATTTTTTTTCGTATTTTCAACTCTACTTGAACCCAAGACTTCCAAACTAAGAAAGATTTACATGCTTAGCTGGTATTTAAAGGTTTTGTCACCCACAATATACAGTATAGATGAATAATGATAACAATCTATGTAAGACCTAATAGAGGCTTAAAATAAGGGTAGTTACAACGGTACAAGTATAAGAGTTATAAGTCCATGTGTGAAAGGACTCAATAGAAGTTTGAACAGGGCGCTGTTATAAAAAAAAATCTATTACTACTAAGCCTAACCAATTTAGGAATCATACCCTCGTTCCTACCTAAAACTTCCAAGACTTAAAAACCATATGGGCCAAGGTCATGCGCCCTGGACAAGTGTTATGCAAATGTGGCTACTACATGTATCACCACCATAAGTGGTGTTTTAAATGCAAATATAATGATCCTAGAATACTTATGTGAGGTAATGAAAAAGGCTCCTCATTCCAACTGTCCTAGTTAGAGCTTTAACTCCCAACTCCTGAGACGCTTTTCTCAAGGAAAATAGCCCTAATGATTTTTTTTAGTAGTGGGTTTAAAAATGACTTTTTTAGGAATTTTTTTGGACTTTCTAGTACTTTTTTAGTGAGATAAATAAATAAGTTCAAAGTTACCCTTGTGAGGGAAAATAACCCAAAATTTTTCTCTATTTTTTTCGATTTTTTGCTTAGCATTTCTTTTTGTTTTTTTTATTATATAAAATTTGAAAATTTGACATTCTAAATTATCATTATTTAATTTAGTAACTATTTTGAACATGGTCACTAATTTATTGACCATTTTGAATGCGAGTAACTAATTCAATGACCATTTCATACATCATTGTTTCAAAAAATAAATTCTCAAAATTTTTTGGTAAAAATGAAGCGGAATAAAAAAAAATGAGTAGAAAATAAAAATAGAGTTTATAAAAACTTGAACACCCAAAAACCATGGATATAAGCAACTTTTCATCAAAATTGATTTTTTTTCCTATCTAAATTCTCTCTCCTCTCTTTGCTTTGTTGTCAGAAGGAATTTTTTTTGTGGGAACAACAAATTTGGTCTTAGAAAATTCATTTTGAAAAGGAGCCTTTTAATACTACTACTGAAGTCTACTTCCCTTTTCTCAACGTGCTAAGTTCATACTCTTATTCAATAGAATTGTCTCTATTAATGACTCTAAACGTGAGACTGCCAATTTCTTTGCTAATGTCACCCACGAAAAAAGGCTTCTGGTTCTGTTGATTCAAAATTACTGAAGTGGTTTCGATTTTTTTTTTTTACAATGTATACTTTAAACCAGTTTTTATTCGAGAAAAACTCTTATATATATGGCAATAAGATATGCATATATAGTAGAAATTATGAAAAACGATTGAATTTCACTTCACAAATGAAATTTAAAATTAAAATATATATCACTTTATTTGTTGAATATATTTTTCTATAATATCTTATAAATTATATATATCACTTTATTTATTGAATATATTTTTCTATAATATCTTATAAATTATAAGTAGTTCTAAATTACAATAAAAATAATTGAAAATCAATGCTAATATAGAATATGTCAAATTCATTTAATAAAAAAAAGTTTCTAGGAGTTTGAATTTGTCTTAGTCTAAACAATGTCTTTTCTAAGTGATCATGTAGTTTTAAATAGAGTTATTTATATATTAAATATATAATGATTGATTTCTTCCTACGTGAGAACGAATCTAATATATCAAATATTATTAATTCCAAAACTTTGTCCATATATTGTGGAGAGGAAACTACTTTTTTTTTACAACCATTTATCTTTTTTGTTTAAATAAAAAAAAAGGCTTTAAAAAAAAAAGTCGACACTTTTGTCGATAATTTAGAATATTACTGGTGTTGTTATAATAATCAATGAATATCTTGATATTAGTTTATTTTTCTAAATATTTTACTTACCATATTTTTACTGATATTTACGGATCCGTAATATATTTCTCCTAACATTTATACCAACACTTCAAAAAATTAATATTTATAATGTGACCATAATTTCAACAAATATCTAATATTTTAATCAAGGTCGATGGTCCCTCGTCAAATAAATCCAATAGTCATGTAATATACTTGATTTGATTTAATTTAACTGTTGGAGCAGTTTTCACCAACTGTCCATGTGTCCTTGCTATCCCAAAGAGTTTTCGACTTCAGACAAGATCGGAGAGGCAGGAGAGGCTACCTGCAAAGACTCTCCGATGTTTAAGTCAGTTGATTATCTTTTATTCAGGATAGCAAAGATTTAGTTCTTCTTTTTATATGTATATCTTTTCAAATGTTTCTTTTTGTATGCGTACATGCCTCTCTTTTGGGGATGCATGGCTCATATATATAGTTCTGAAATTGTAAACCTCATGGTTCTTAATCTCAGGACCGAGTACTTTTTTCATCATGACTTACACTAGAGATCACGGGCTGATATTACTGTGATTCTCCCTGCATCGTTGTAGCTTAGTTTCCACCATCCCCTATGGCTCGAGTTTGTCAGGGGCGAGATTTGGACAAACCGCCGTTCTGTCAGGACGGTTTATCCTATGTGCACACCTACTCAAGATCGCATTAAATGCTCTATCGAGGTCTGGAGCTGTGAGTTGCTTCCCATTGTACTCTTGTGGAAGACCCTTGGGGCTTCTGACCCCCAGCTGTTGAGGTAAGAATCGAACTGGACTGAGTCCATCCAAGGTCTGGGATGGGCTCGGCCCTAGCCTCAAACAGCCCAATGGCCTATGTGGTACCACGTGCGACTCGCGTGGCCTTTAACTAATCACTGTGGATACGTGTCAGACGGTGTGCCCCGAATATGACCTGTTCTGCCACTTAATCATCCACGTGGTGTATGATTTAGAAATGGGTCCCACAACTGCCCCCATTTCCATAGTTGATGGATTCGTATCCATCAAGTGGGGAAATCGTTTCTCCGTTCCTCCAATTTGAGGGATACACGTAGCTCCTCTACTGCCGACGCGGAGGCACACTATCCTATGTCACAAAATTTTTTTTAAATTTCGAAATTCCGATAGTTCGGTCTTCCTTGCTCTGCCCTTTTCCAGGAAAAACTCTTCGGCTCCCCCTCTATCAAAACTGCATTTATGCTTATTTCTTACTTTACCAAAATCTCAAAGTATTTCAGCTTTCTCAGATCTTAGGGTTTCCGCACCTCCTTTTCCTAGAACCTTTCGTCTTCTTCGATCATATTTAAAACGATGGCCCTGGAACTGAGTCAGAAACTTCGTCCCGTTGCGGATTCCGAATTAGGGTCGTTGAGGAGGCAGCTCTGCTTCCCTGGTGGAGTCACTTTAGAGAGGGTCGACGGCCCAACAGACTAGTACCTTTACCCCTCTGCTCTAGAAGACTCCATCATTCTGGGGAGGTGGCATCTGGAGTGGTTGTGGTTTCCTCTCCCTCCTTTGGTCCATAAATTCTTTAGCCTCCTGGGGATTCATCCGATGTAGCTCAATGCTAATGGAATCATGATCTTGGTGGGGCTTTCTGCCCTGTCAATCCTCTATAACATACATATAGACCTGGAGGTGGTCTTTTACGCCTATAAGCTCACCCTCATCCCCAAAAAGATCTCCTACCCCACTTTCTACCTTCAGCCGCTCCCGGGAAGCCATATTTTCTAGGGCTTGCCGAGGTCAGACAATAATGGGACTCCCACTCTAGGCTGTACACCGTCGGAGGGGCATGGTGCTCTCCTTGGGTGAATGGGGAGTACTTCCAAGTTCTTTCATCTTTTCTGCAGAGTAAGTACTAGGTCGTGATTTTTGGGTCCGTGTTTACCTCGTTCATTATTGCTTACGATGTTTTTCCTTATGCAGCCTCTGTAGAAAAATACAGATTTGAGTCGCAACTGTCGGCGGGGCGGCTCAATGAGCTGGAAGGGATCATCATCTTCGGGTCCTCTGGGGATTGCCGACACATCCAAACCACCCTGAACCTCCAGGTCATGAATATGATGCCTAGGAAGTTTTCCTACCTCCCTTCCCACTGGATACCTGGGTTATTACGAAGCACTTGCAGAGCCAGCTCGATGTCTCGGCTCTGAACCAGTTCCGTCGTGACGAGCAGAGTCGCATCGCCATGGTGGGTCGTCAGGTTACGGCGTCGAGCCAGCTGGCGGGTCCCTGTGACCTAGTGGCACCGACTAGCCATAAGCTCAAAGAGGCCGTAAGGCTCGTGGCCGAGGAGTGCGTCAGGCTCCGTAGAGAGGAAACTGCCGCTCCCAAGAGAGCTAAGGGTGAGTCCATTTTCGTATTCTGGAGCTCCGTCGACCGAGTTGTAGCTGTGTTCTAACTACGTTGCCTGCTCTTTATAGGTTCTGACGCAGGCCCTTCAGCAGACCCCTCCCCAGTCAAGGGAAGTGCCGCTGCGTATAAGACTCAATCCAAGGTACCTGCTGGTCGATGCCTTGTGGTGTCTTCAGAAGATGAGGTATCTGCGGTCCCCTCCCCTGACGCTAGCGGACCTCCAACTCGAGAGATGACGGCCATAAAAGTCATCCTTCCTGGGGAATCCGCCGCTCCGACCTTTTCCTCCCCCTACTCCGGTTCGAAGATGAACACGGGGTCTAGTGCTGCCTGCCCTCGTGGGGAGATCACTGAGCTTAGTGGGGGGGCTCCAAGGTTGAAATCTCGGCTGTCCTCCCCTCCTATGGTCCCAAAAAAGTGGCATCACAAGGCCGACTCATCTAAAGAGAAGGAGGGCTCGGCAAGGAAGAAGGGCAGAACTGCCCCCTCTTCTGACAATGATGACGATGGGGCCATGTTGACCCTCATAAGGAGGAGAAGGTCCGCGCGCGGTGGCCCGTCAGGGGGAACTAGTTAAGACAAGACCGAAAAATCATAATCAGGCGGGGCTCTGACGGGGGTGGCAGCCGGAACTACCGATGTAGTAGCAGTTGTCGTGGCATCCTTTGCTAAGGGTGCGCTGACCTCGGATGTCGCCGAAGGTGTGCTCGGCAATGCTCAGCTTTCTACCGTCCCCACCACTGCCGCTTCAGGAGGAGAGGGTGTCCTCGCAGTTGGTAGGGTGGAGTCGCGTTCCTTAGGCGAGGACAACGTCCAAGGAGAGGGTCCAGCTACGGAGCCCGAGCTGAAGGTACTTTCCTTGGAGAATGTTGAGTTCGTCGCCAACCATAACATTACGCAGGTTTGGCTCATCTGGCCGCCACCTCCATTTTTTTTTTGGCATCCTTGCTAAACACTGACTTCCCTTTCTTGTATCTTGCAGCTAGCCGCCGTCCAGTCCTTCTATTCCTCTCGCGTTAGGGAGCTGACCGGGGAGTTAGATTCCCGCTCTGCATTGGCCGAATGGAGCGAGACTGCCCTTGCCAAGTTGAGGGCTGACTTCGACTTGTATCGGAGCCTAGATGAGGCTAGGGTCGGCAGCGCGATGGCTTATGCCCTGAGTGTCGAGAGGACCAAGCACGAGGAGCTGGCCGCAAAGTTGGCTGAGACGGAGGTCGGCACGCTCGCTCAATCTGAGGACGCCAGGTTGGCCCAAGACGAGCTTAGAGTCAAGGAGAAGGACCTACAGAACGCAGGGGCAGAGATGGGATTGGCCTTCATCGCTCGCGATAGGGCTGTCGATGATGCGATAGAAGCAAGGAAGGCCAAAGCAAAGCCAAACTGGAGGCCCATTCTCTTCAGCACAGGCTCGACCGGTCCAATGAGGAAAACCGACATCTTTGCTTGGATCACCAAAATTTGATTGGGGGGGTATACAGAGCTATCTCACAATCACGGCGAAGATCTTACCGACAATAACACTCTTTTGGTCGACTTGTCGCAGCGGTAAGCAGAACTGAGGCTGGTGGCGCTGAGGGACAAACTAGCAGACGCAGAGAAGCTGAAAACGAGGTACCAGAGTAGGTGGATGTCCATTCTGTGGAGAGCTATAGGTCTAGCTGGGAAAATAGGGAGTTTGAAGGCCACGCAGAGGTGGTAACACAGACCAGTTCGATGAACAGAATGGTGTCAAAAGGGACCATTATTCCATCAAGCATTACATGCAGCAGCTAGGGGATGAGATTAACATCGTGTACCCTGCTGATGTGTTAAGGATGCTCAACGAAGAAAAAGATGGGCTCTCTACATCTGCCTCTGTTACTAAGGAGGTCATCCTCACTTCCAGTCTGCTAGAGCAAATCTCGGAGGTTCCTTGCGGTTAACCTGAGCTTGGGGCCTCAATTGGTGAGGGGTCTGGAGCGGTCGTTTTGTCTAGTGATGACTCTGACCCTAGCACGCCGCCCTCTGCCGGAGCTGGACCAAGTGCCGAAACCGGCCACGCTCCTCTGGCCAGAGGTAATTAGGGCCTCTTGTTATGTATATTTTTAAAATAGGTGCCCATTGTAACTATTTGTTTAAATAATAGAAGACGTGCTGTTTTTCCAAGCTTATTATGTTCTCTTACTCCTTTCGTTGACCGTGTTTAGCGTTAGGGTCAGACATCATGTATGATGTCATTCCCTTGTCGGTAGCGCGGCCAGCGCTTGGGTTTGACTCGGCTGTAAATAGTTTTGAGTTCTTAGTGAATTCTCCTCATACTTTGATCGACGAGATTAACTTTGGAGACCGGGATGTGAGTTTCGGCCTATCCAATTTCGAGGATGTATAACCTCTGTTGTGACTTGTCTTGGCAGAATTCGACCTATGCGTGTGGCTGGACTTCTCTGACCCTAAATGAGAATGCGCAAGGAACCAGCTCCAAGGTTTGATCGACCACTATTTGGACCCGTCGCTGCAGAGGAGAAGGCCTGGACTCGGCTCTCACCGGGAGCGAACAGGGCACTACCACTCTGATATGTCTCTGCGAGTCCGTCCAAGACCTGCCTCTTATAAGTAGAGCTTCCGAATATGCGTCCCTGTCGACCATGCGCTTTGTAATTTTAGGAAATAATAAACAGAGTTTGATTTTAACTTCTGTCTTCGTGCCTAGTTTTGTAGTGGACTACTTCTAAAGGATAGGCTCTAACTCCATTCATTCTCAATTCAAGCGTAATTGAATTGTTCTCTTAGTAGGGTCTATTTCCAATGGGTAGATCCTGACCCTGCTTTCCTTTATCTCGCACGTGGTTAAACATTCTCTGGAAGGGTCTGCTTTCAATGGGTAGACCCCATCCCTGCTTTCATTTTAGCTTTTCGTACAGCTAAGGTGCTCCTTAGGGAGGATCTACTTCCAACGGGTAGATCCTGTCCCTGCTTTCCTTTGAGGGCAAGTCGCAAGCTTTCGTCGCGCGACTCTTTCTTTTTCGTACGTTTTCTCAGGCCATCAGCAATCCTTTTATTGCATGATGTGATTCTCATAGTACGATCATTTTCGAGATCTGCTAGCAAGTTTTTGGTTGCGCAGCTCTTTCCCTATTCGTACGTTTCTTGGGTCGTCGGCAAGCGACGTGATCCCCTTAGTATGATTGTTTTTGAGGTCTACTGGCAAGTTTTTGATTGCGCAACTCTTTTCTCTTCGTACGTTTTCTTGGATCGTCGGCAAGCGACGTGATCCCCATAGTACGATTGTTTTTGAGATCTGCTGGCAAGTTTTTGGTCGCGCAGTTCTTCCCTTTTCGTACATTTTCTCGGGTCATCGGCTAGCATTTTAGTGCACGATGTGATTCCTATAGTACGATCATTTTTTAGGCCTGTTGGCAAGTTTTTGGTTGCACAGCTCTTTCCTTTTTGTACGTTTTCTTGGGTCGTTGGTTAGCGACGTGACCCCCATAGTATGACCCTTGATTGCGTGAATAGTGCGTGAGGTCTGTCACTGTGGGCAGACCCCTTTTCCATAGCAATCCAAAGGATAAATTCGTGTGGCAAAATAATTGACCTGTTTTGGAATAAAGCTTTTTAATAAAATAAGCATTTACACGAGTCTTACAACATTTACAAGCGTCTTACACGTGATACTTTTTCAAGTGCTGAGCGTTCCACGTGTTCGGTAGGCTCTTCCTGGTCTTGAGTTCTTTCAGGACATAAGTGCCATTGTCAAGTGCTTTGATCACCTCATAGGATCCAACCCAACTAGAGTCTAGCTTCAAGGAATTCCTTGTTCTGATTTTCAAGACCTAATCCCCAGCGTCAAATAGACGAGCACTAACCTTTTTTGCGTAATAGGACCTGGCCTGCTGATGGTATGAGGCCAGGTGGACCAGGGCCATGTTTCTTATTTCCTCTAGGAGGTCTGTGTTGTAGCTTAGCTACTGCTCATTCAGTGGGGCATCCTTTACCACTTTGGAGCGAAGGGTCGAGAGGCCAATCTCGGTCAGGATCACAGCCTCTGACCCATAGACCATGGCGAATGGTGCTCTTCCCGTTGACCTCCGCTTCGTGGTTTGATGGGCCTAAACAATGACTGGTAGCTCTTCTAACCACCTGCCTTTAGACTCCTGTAAGTTCTTTTTGATGTTACTAAAAATGGCCTTGTTCGTAGCCTCTACTTGGCCGTTTTCGTGAGGGTAGCTCACAGATGAGAAACTGAGCTTTATATCAAATAGCTCACACAGTTCCTTGAGCTTAGCATTCTGGAACTGTGTGTCAGGATCAATGTGTATCTCTTTCGGAATCCCGTATCGACAGATTATATTTTTCCAAATGAATTTAATCGTGTCTGCCTTATTAACGGTCACGTAGACTTCAGCTTCTACCCATTTGGTAAAATAATCCGTAGCCAGTAAGACGTACCTTCTTCCCCTTGGACTTCAGGGGAGCTCTCCGACAATGTCCAAGCCCCATTTCGCAAACGGCCAAGGAGTTATGTTCGAATGGAGTTCCTCCACTGGTTGGCATTTCATGGGGGCGAACCTCTGGCACTTATCGCATTTCTGGATAAATCGGGCTGCCTCGGTCATCATGTATGGCCAGAAGTATCCAGCCGTCAGAGCCTTGTGGGCGAGGCTACGTCTGCCAGAGTAGTTTCCGCATACTCCTTCATGGATTTCCTCCATCAGTTTCTGTGCTTCAGTGGGACCTACACACCGCAGCATCAGTCCCATTGTCGATCTCCTATACAGTTGTTCCCCCACCATCGAGTATCTGGTAGCCTTCAGTCTGATCGACCTCGCTTCTCGGGGGTCCATGGGTAGATTTTCCAACGCCAAATACTGGGTGATGGGTTTCATCCACCCCTCGTCTGCGGAGCCGGTAGCATATACATGGCATGCGGTGGTCTCCGAAAGGTCCTTCATGCTCTCGCCCTCTAGGAGAATCTCCACGTGTCCGGTCGTTCCCCCGATCAATGCGCTCTTAGCTAGCTCATTGGCCTTCTGGTTCATCTCCCTAAGAATCTATTCGATATTAAAACCGCTAAAATGGGCTTTCGCCCCCATTACCTTGGAGAGAAGTATCTGTGTAGTCTTGGCTCTTTTACTTCGAAGTCTCCCATGACCTGACCCGCGATCAACTGCGAGTCGGTCTTTACTGCGATGCTCTCCATCCCGAAGTGCAAAGCCAGCTCAAGGCCTTGTAGCAATGTCTCGTAATCCACCTCATTGTTCATTGCCTGGAAACCGAGGCTCAAAGCTTTCTCTATTCTGAGTCCCGTTGGGGTCTGCAAGACTATCCCAATACCTGACCCTGAGGCATTCGTGGATCTATTGGTATAAAGGGTCCAGGCTGAACAGGGACGAGGCTGAGACGTTTGGAGCGAGTCGCACAACTCGCCGAAGGATTTGCTTTCTACTAGGAAATCTGTCATGACTTGCCCTTTCTTCGCCACTCGAGGCCGATACTTAATGTCGTATATTCCTAATTCGATGGCCTACTTGGTCAATCGTCTCGATAGGTCCGATTTGGCCAAGATTTGCTGGATGGAGAAATTTGTAAACACGGTAACCGAGTGTGCCTTAAAATATTGCCTGAGTCTCTTCTTAGCGTTGACCAGAGCGAGGATAGTTTCTTTGCCATACTATATCGTATCTCGGCATCCAAGAGCATGCGGCTTGTATAAATTACTGGCTTCTGCCTGCTGTCTTCCTCGACGAATAGTACGGCGCTGATCACTACTTCGGATACTGTTAAATAAGCGAACAGGTGTTCCCCCTCTGTTGGGGAAACCAGGATAGGAGGATGACTTAGGTATAGCTTGAGATCCGTTAGTGCCTTATCCTGCTCCTCCCCCTAGGCAACAGTGGAGGTTCTCTTTAGGCACTGGAAGAAAGGCTTGCATCGGTCAGACATCTTGGAGATGAACCGGCTGAGAGCGGCTATCTTCCCGGCTAGGTGTTGGACCTCCCGAAGAGTCGAGGGTCTCTGCCGTCTGTGATTGAGGATAACTGGGTCGGATTGGCCTCAATACCCCTTTTGCTCACGATATTCTCCAGGAACTGGCTGGAGGACACCCCGAACGCATATTTCTTGGGGTTCAGATGTATCCGATATTGCTTCAGTATCTAGAAGCACTCGTCTAGATGTCTCAGATAGTCTCTGCTCTTTACGACCATGTCGTCGATGTAGACTTCCATAGTCTTTCTTAGCAGCCCGGCGAACATCTTGTTCATGAGCCTCTGGTAGGTTGCCCCCGCGTTCTTCAGACCAAATGGCATGCGTCTGTAACAATACAGACCTCGCTCCGTAATAAATGCTGTGTGGATCTGGTCTTCCTCATACAGGGGAATCTGGTTGTATCCGGAGTAGGCATCCAGGAAGCTCATCCTATCGAATCCCACTGTTGCATCTACCATTTGGTTGATCCTTGGCAGGGGGAAGCTATCCTATAGGCAGGCCTTGTTCAGGTTGGTGAAGTCTATGCAAGTGTGATCGTCATCGTTTTTCTTCTTCACCATCACCGAGTTGGAGACCTAGTATAGGTATACGCATTCCATAATCAGGCCATTCTCCAGTAGCATCTCTAACTCCTTGTTGATTGCCCTGTTTTTCTCTGGCGCGAACCTTCGGGGTCTCTGCCTGACCGAAGGGAAATTGGGATCTATGTTCAGCCGATGGCAGGCGTGCGCTGGGTCTATCCCGGGCATGTCGTCGTGGGACCATGCGAAGATGTCTTCGTTCTGCCTCAGGAACTCTAACATCTCGTTACTTTCCTCCTTAGGCAACAGGGCCCTGATTAAGACTACCTTCGCCAATTCTGACTCTTTCAAAGGGACCATAACTAGCTCCTCAATCGTGAATTTTGGTCCATCGGACTCCTCTTCAATCTGCTTCATGTATGCTGATAGGCGGTCCTTTGATTGCTACCTGTCCCCAGTCGAGGCGCTCGCGCTCGCATCGGCTCCCCTCAGGGCAGTTGAAAAACATTTCTTGGCAGAGGCCTGGTTTCCCTTGATGTCTATCGTATAGGTACCATCCCTTGATAGACATCTTAAGATCTGATGGAGGGTAGAGGCGACCCCATGCATGGTGTGGATCCATCCTCTCCCCATGATAATGTTGACGGAAGACTAGCAGTCGATGACGACGAAATCCACATCCAAGCACCTTTCTGCAGCACAGACCTTCAGGGTAATGACACCTAAAGGGCTGACCTTGGTACTGTCGAAAGCGAATAGCGGCTGACAGGTCGGTCTAAGCACGTTTCGATTCAGGCCCATACTCTTAAACGTGCTGAGAAACAGGACATCAACGCTGCTCCCTCCGTCGATCAGGACCCTTCCGACTAACGCAGAATTGATCTGTAGCTTAATCACCAAAGGGTCATCGTGAGGCAGGCGCACCGTGGTCAAATCTTGCTGGGTGAAGGCAATGGGGGCGGTAGAGGCGCAGCTTTCTCCCATCATCAAATGGTTGACAGCGTAGCCCATCCCCCTCAGGTGCTTTGCACTTTCTTGGGTCTTTTTGAGGCATTTTTCCTTCTCCTCCTGACCCTGGGTCAGCTCTGGTCTGCCCACGATGGTCGGCACTATCCTCAGGGCCTGTTCTCCTGATCTGGAGGCCTGGGTCTGCTTGCCTATTTTAGGCCTGGTGACGTCTCCCTATTGCTGGGTTCCGCCGGCCTTCATGTACTGTCTCAACTTGCCGGCATGGATCGCCATCATAATCTACGCATAAAGGTTGCGGCATTTGATGGTGTCGTGCCCATAATCCCTGTGAAATTGGCAGTACCTGTTCCTATTTTTCATATGCTCAGGAATGCCAGACTTGGCCAGGTCTTTGAAAATGCCCTATCCCTGTTTTAGAGGTAGATTACATCAATCAGCGTGTTGAGCTCATATTTCGGCAGTAGGTTACGAGACGCCTTCCTCCTCTTGCCGCCTTCTTGACCGCCTTGGATGGGAGCTTCCTATTTCGGAGTCAGCCCTTGGTCTGGCGCGGGCCTTTTTACCCCGTGCGAGGCCGGGGTTTACACCGGCACCGTTGTTATCATGGCGGAGGCCTTAAGTGCTTTCTGGTGGCTTTCCAGTACCATGAATACCCCTTCTGACTTTGCCTGGACGTCTACCATATTATACGACAGGTTCAGAAGTAGATGGTCCGACAGCATCGATCCTGGCTGCAGGCCCCTGACGAACGATCCTGCGGCCTGGACTGAGTCGGCGTTATGCACTAGGGACATCAGCTCTATGAAGCGCGACAGGTACTCTCTTGGAGACTCATTCACAGTTTGTTCCAACTGGTCAAGATCTCGCATGGATTTTTGCTGCTTCCGAGCACCTGCATACTGCTTTAAGAAAAGTTTGTAGAAATCTTCGAACCCGTTTATGGATTTCTCTGGGAGCTGTTTGTACCATAATAGGGCCGGTCCTGCCAGGGTTGTGGAAAAGACTTTGCAAGTCACAGCCTCGTCCCTAGTTTCCAAGGCCATCTTCTACTGAAAATGGTATATGTGATCGAGGGGGTCGGACTTCCCATCGAACGGCCTGAAGTTCGAGGTAGTGAAGTCTCTCGGCTTGGGCTCTATCTGGATCCAGTCGGTAAAGGCTGTCTGGTTAATCCCTCGCATAGTTTGCTCTGCCAGATCATTGGGGGTCTGGCTGTGATGGGCCCCGAGCCTTTTACTCAGCTCTGCCATCATTTCTTGCTTCCAATTGGGAAGCATACCTTTCGGGCGTCCTTGGTATCTTCTGTCCACCACCGCTCCAGCTCAGGATGGTCTCGTCAGGCTTTGTCGCTTACCCTGTATCCGCGATCTGGATGGGATAGGAACCTCCCTCGGCGGTTGGCCCCCAGATTCTTGCTGGACTTCTTCATCAAAATCTTCCCTTCGTTCACTCCTGGCTTCATTTACCAGCAGTCTTTCGAGATGGGTGTTATCTCTGCGCACTTCTACGACTTCTTCTCTCAAACCCAAGACGGCCTCGTGGGCATTCTCTGCCTTCCGATTTGCTTTTGCCAAGGCAGCGAGCATCTGGTCTAGCTTTTGTTCCAGACCCGGTTGTGCTTCCCGGGAGCTTCCTTCGGCATTAAGACGTGTGCTCCTGATTGTCATTCTTGAAGGTGCCATCCTACGTTGTATGGCCTTTTGTTCAGGAAGAGCGTGATCGTGAAACTCCTACTCTTTTTCTCACGCTCAACGATTTCCCACAGACGGCGCCAAACTATTGGAACAGTTTTCACCAACTGTCCACGTGTCCTTGCTATCCCTAAGAGTTTTCAACTTCAGATAAGATCGGAGAGGCGTGGGAGGCCACCTACAAAGACTCTCCGATGCTTAAGTCAGTTGATTATCTTTTATTAAGGGTAGCAAAGACTTAGTTCTTTTTTTTATATGTATATCTTTTCAAATGTTTCTTTTTGTATGCGTACATGCCTCTCTTTTGGGGACGCATGGCTCATATATATAGTCCTGAAATTGTGAACCTCATGGTTCTCAATCCCAGGATCGAGTACCTTTTTCATCATGACTTACACCAGAGGTCACGGGCCGAGATTACCGTGATTCTCTCTGCATCGTTAGCCTAGTTTCCGCCGTCCCCTATGGCTCGAGTCTGTCAGGGGCGAGATTTGAATAAACCGCTGTTCTGTCAGGACGGTTTGTCCCATGCGCACACCTACTCAAGATTGCATTAAATGCTCTGTCTGGATCTGGAGCTGTAAGTTGCTTCTCATTGTACTCTTGTGGAAAACCCTTGGGGCTTCCGACCCCCAACTGTTGAGGTAAGAATCGAACTAGACCGAGTCCATCCAGAGTCTGAGATGGACTCGGCCTAACCTCGAACAGCCCAATGGCCTATATGGTATCACGTGCGACTCGCGTGACCTTTAACTAATCATTCTAAACACGTATCGGACGGTATACCCCAAATATGACTTGTTCTGTCACTTAATCGTCCACGTGTTGTATGATTTAGGAATGGTGCACATTAACACATAAAGTGAGTATCCACCGACTTTGATTGTGGCGCTGCCAACATTGAGAGTCCTGATGACTCTTGAGACCTTAAAAAAAAAAAAAAAAGGAGTAAAAATAAAAATAAGAATTATTATTGAGAAACTTGGGATATATTATCTGAACGCCACGTACGTGCATGACTACAAAAACTTGTCAATCACGTCATCAATTTTGGAAGTCTAATTAGCTGTTCTCGTGTTGTACACGTACACTCCCCGTCATGATAGGGCAACCAGACTTACCAGAGCCTGATTTATTATTATCATGTTTTTTTTTTTTTGAATAATGATTTATTATCATGTTACTAACTCTGTAAAAAGGAAAAATCTTGTTCGCATGAACCCAATTTTATTGACTTTGGGAAACTTTAAAGAGATAAATACAGGAGAATTGATTTTGGATGGAGACCGATGTCTCTTTGACAAGTCAAAGCTCCATTCACATGCCCTTAAAACTCATAGCTCCCATTTTGATACGCAAGTGAAACTTCATTACAACGTAAAAAAGCAAATTTAATTGACCTGTATTCGGACTAGAGACCAATCCGTGTCTATGACAAGTCAAATTGGGTTCTAATTTCCAAATTTCCAACAGACGGAATGCTTTTGAGCATTCATTTCACTTCTCACTATAAATATTAGCTCATCAAACACTTTCTTTTTTTTTTTCATCAGTACTCATTCTAGCTAAACTCCCAAACAATGGCTATCCCTGAAGAGAAAAATCTACTACTACTAAGCCTGACCCTGTTGGCTATCCTGGTCGGATCCATGCCAAGAGTTTCGATGGCTCAAACACCTTGCGGGTCAGGGTCATGCGCCCCAGGCGAGTGTTGTAGCAAATATGGCTTCTGCGGCAAAGGCGAGGCCTATTGTGGTGAAAATTGCCAAGCGGGCCCTTGCACAGCAACCACGAATGGTGTTTCGGTGGCTAACATAGTGACGCCGGAATTCTTCCGTGGGATAATGAACAAGGCTACCGATCCAAACTGTCCGGGCAAGAACTTCTACTCCCGTGAGGCTTTTCTCAGTGCTCTGAATTCATACCCTCGTTTCGGCACGACTGGCGCTGTTGATGACTCTAAGCGTGAGATTGCGGCTTTCTTCGCTCATGCCACTCATGAGACTGGCTGTAAGAAACTTCTCTTTCCCATCCCTTCCTCTACCTATATATGCAAGCAACTCTGAATTTTACTACATGATGTCTGACTGCCGGAGAAATTTGCCCTCCCTTTTGCGGAGTGATGCTAGAGACACTCGCTTGTTGCCAAAAAAAAAAAAAAAAAAAAAAAGTTGCTCCAAACTGATAATATCATGGTTTTAAATCACGTCTTATCTCAAAGCGAAATTAAAAATAGTATTATATTTAGCACAATTTTTTTTGGGTATAAAACAATATATGTACCTAGCATTACTCCTTTTCTTTTATGAGATTATGCGTGGTTGTTTGTAATGTCCTCAAAAGGTTTTTTTTTTTTTTAGAGATTTACTTTAAGATTTGTTGAATTGCTCTAAGTTACTAAAATTGTATGCAGATTTTTGCTTCAGGGAAGAGAGAGATAACCAAAATAAAAATTACTGTGATCAAAGATACGTAGCACAGTATCCGTGCAACCCCAATAAAAGATACAACGGTCGTGGTCCGCTCCAACTGACATGGAACTACAACTACGGAGAAGCTGGGAAAGCCAACAAATTCAATGGGCTAGAGTCCCCTGAAATAGTGGCTAATGACCCTGTTATCTCGTTTAAAGCCGCGTTGTGGTTCTGGATGCAGACTGTTCGTCCTGTCTTAGGCGAAGGCTTTGGAGCAACCATTCAGAAAATCAATGGCGACGTTGAATGTGGCGGTAAAGAGCCTGTCAAAGTTCGAGCTCGAGTCGACTTGTATCGGAATTATTGCCAGCAGTTCGGTGTTGGTACGGGGAATAATAACCTCTATTGCTAGAGGGGTTCCAATGTTGGGGGGCTTGTTTTCTCTTTAGCTAAATAAAAAGGAGGGACAGAAAATTGCTAGAACATGCTTTAGTAGTTTTAGCACAACTATTTCTAATCTTTTTGTATTCCTGTGATCAGCTAGTACTGATTGCTTCTATGTTCTATCCTACCTAAAGAAGAAATAAAAGTGCTGACTTTTTGTTCTCACAAGAAACAGAGTGCTCTCGAGTCTTGTATTTTCATGAATTTTGGTTCAAGTAACTGAAGTACTATTATGCTTTGTGTTGCAATGTGGATAAGTCGTTAAATTGTGCCAAGCAATTTTTTTTGCAACGTCAGGGGAATGCGGCCAACACCCTAGTTCATCAATATTCTCCCACATGAACACAATTTTTTGCTATTTATGTTGGGAAGAAATGAGTTAGTTGTAAAAATTAAAGCAAAGCCGTTGTAAGATTTTGTCAAACGAATTTCACGTTGTATAATTACGTGTTTAAAGATTAGCCCTCCTAAACTTCGTTGAGAAATTAATTTCTTATTAAGTCAATCACTCACTTTGTGGTACATATATATGCTACCTCATCAAGCAACTACTTTTTGTATCTTAAAATTTTTCACGAGTTTTAAATAATCAATTGAAATCAAGTGAAATTAATATACTAAAGGAATCACAGTCCTTATGTCTTGTGAGCCTTTTATTTATTTATTTTTAATTTTATGCTTGGAATAACAACTGAGCCTTGCAAAGGCACTTGATGCACGATTTAGACACTTGACATTACACTAAGTGATCATCACTTGCTTAACTACACAATTTGACAATCACGACTCAATTTGTTTTAATTTGAAAAGTATAATTAGTTATTGTTTGTCGCACATATCTTTGTTGCAAATGTACACTGCCCATCGCGATGGAGCTACCAGAGCCTGATTTATGATAAGGTTTGCAAATATAAAAGACGAATCTTGTTCTTATGGACCCATAATATTGACTCTGGGAAACTTTTAACCCATAAATACAGTAGTACTGACTTAGAACTGGTGCTTTCGAGCAATTTTATATTCGTTCCTAATAGATCATGGTCATCTATTGAGGTGAATTTTCACATGAGTCTCATATTAACGAATATCTCAAATTAGTCAAACATGTTAGTTTGACCCTAGCAAAACTGTCTTTGACAAAAGTCTAAATTCCATTCACATATTCATCTTTGATTCTGCATCTAGATCAAACTAAAACTTCCGACTTTGGCTTTCCTCATTCCAAGGACTCTCAAGGGCAATACCCAAATCTTTTATACATGATTGCTAATCTAAAAATAGAAGAACTCAACAAAGCATTTTCATTTTGCTTTTGTTTTTGCTTTTTCAAATGCATCGACTCACGCACCTTATTCTGTTTGTGCAATTCCTAAGCTATCACAATCTCGACTGAGGAGATGTTGGCTAAACCAACTGTCCATCAATGGATAACCGGAGCTTGAGTGATCATTTTTGTAACCCTTTATTAGAAGAAAAATCTTAAGCTAATGGGCCCATATTGGAGACTTAACCTGGAAACTTCTGGGTACAAAGACAAGCAACTGAACATCAGGACAAAGACCAATCCAAGTCCTGACTAGTCAAAGACCATCTTCAAATTGGGTTCAATATTCCCCAGTATACAAATAGCTTTTGAGCATATATTTGTCACTAAAAATATCGGCTCATCGGACACTTTATTTCATAGGTACTTGTTCTCTAAACTCGCCAAAATGGCTATGCTTGAAGCAAAAAGTCTACTACAAAGCCTAACCTTGTTGGCAATTCTAGCAGGAGACATGCCTAGAAGTTCGATGACTCAGACACCTCGTGGGTCAGGGTCATGCGCCCCAGATGAGTGTTTTAGCAAATACGGTCACTGTGGCAAAGAGGAGGCGTCTTGTAGATTGCCGAGCAGGACCTTGTACCGTAACAATCAATGGTCTTTCAGTGGCTGACATGGTGACCTCAGAAGACTTCAATGGGATAATGAACAAGGCTTCTGATCCAAACTGCCCTGGTAAGAACTTCCACTCGTGAGAGGCTCTTCTCAAGGCTCTTAGTTCATACCCTCGATTCCGCACAACTGGTCCTAATCTGTCTTGCCAGGATGTCCCAATTCACTTATGCACAGGGATAGGGTTCCAACTTCAACCGTTGGGAGCTTGTTTACCTTCAACTAAATAAAAGGAGAGAAGAAAAAATGAAAGAAAAATGCTAGAATATGCTTTAGTCGTTTAATTAAACTTGTTTTAATCTTTGTATTCCCATGATGAGCTAGTACTGATCACATCTATCCATCGAAAAGTACCTTGTTGACTAACTAATCTCTCAGTAGAAACAGAGAGCTTACATACAATTTTACCATAACGCTTTCCTAATAGAAAAGAAAAAACAATAAGGAACAGATGGCTGAGTATGTTTTAGGCCCGGTAAACTCCTCACAAATCAGCATGTCCGCAATCGAAAGAGTACACCAGTGATACAAGTAGTCGATTCAAAAGAACTTAATTAAAAACAAAAAGGAAAATAAAGTATAAAACTTAGAAGGATGAATTCTTATATTTTTCAAGTCTAGTAATATATTGTACAGCCGCAATGCAAGATATAGGTAACAAAATTTAATTTCTTCCATATCAGTAGTCATCACCTCTGGAAATGACCTCTTTGCAGGTAGGCCGGAGTAGGATCGTATGTTCAAACTGAGATACATAGCTGCCTTTAACATCACATAGAGGAGGATAGGGCTGCCAAAATAAAGAAAATATCAGTCAAGCTTTGCCACATGCGTCAATCCAATTTAGCAATTTCAAAACAAGTGGCAGATGCTTCAGACATACCTGAACTATACCAGCATCGCACAAATTCTTTAATGCCATAAGATATTTGGTTTCTCCTAGACGGTCTAAATAACGTCTGCAGAATGCCAATGTGGAAAAGTTCTTGTTAATAGTGGCAAGCAGTTGCTTTGCCCTTGGCAACCTCAGGGGAATGTGGCCAACATCAAAGTTTTTCATGTAATGGCTGCATTCTAGATCTTCTCTGACATATCCTTTCCCTGAACATGACAACATCTATCATTCTAAGCCCAAAATAAAACACTGAATAAAGAACGCCAAATGCAAAGACCTTTCACCTGTTGATCCAAAAGTTTCAATTGCAAAAAATTCACCCTCCTCCATTTTTGTCTGCTCTCCACCTTTCACAATAGGAACGGATTTTCCAGCATGTATCTGGTAGCGTCCAATACTATGTCCATTCAAGTTTCGAATACTTTTAACTGCCAAGAGAATCCAGAGTATTGCAATCAAAATAGATATATAATGGAGATTCTAGATTTTGGAATACAGATAATGAATTCATTATTCAATAAACAAACACTATACTAAACCAAAACAAAACATAGACAAGTAGAAAGGAATGAGTTCTCCTAGATTATGGTGAAGGCTATAGGGTTACCAAATATAACATGAGCAGAAGTAGTGAACAAAGATATTATCATTAAATATCGTACCTTGATGTACCTTTCCACTAATCTCAACCTCGTAAGATTCCATGACCTCTTGGATTGCAGCGCCAACATCACAAAGACGAACATCGATTCCAGCCTCCTGCATAATAAGGAAAAAGTTTTTTGTGTGTTAAGGCAATGACAATGGATTGCAACGCAACAGAAAACACTCACGTTTCAGATTCAGGAACACTATAATGGCAAAATACAAAACAATAGATACAAAGACAACTAAAAAAATAGTAGAAAGATACAGATTAGAGAGAGACAGATGGATTCCAACAAGACAGAAAAAACAGGTTTTAAAATACAAATACACTACGATGCAGAATAGAAAATGGTAAGGGGAGCAGAGCAGAAAAAACACAAGTTTTAAAATCCAAATACGCTATATTGACAAAATAACCATAAATAAAGTAAAAAGATACAGATTGATTCTTGCAAATCCTAGCAAAATATGAACATACCGTGACTGTTATTGCAGTCTATTATTTGACAGTAAACACCTTGGACTCTACTCCAACAATCTATATATGGGCATTGGCATCATAAATACTATGGATGACAATATAGGTTCTTATTTTCAACTTGAATGACTATGATAGACCCAGAGACAAGTTCAACACCATCCTAACTTGCCTTCAAGACCATAGAGATTAGTCAGTCAACAAGGATAAGCAACGGTACCTTGATACCAGTATTGGTTGCTTCACGTGAGGCTTCAAGCAATGGATCATACATAGGGTTGAATGCAACAGTAAAAGCACAGTCAACTATTAGTCCTGTAAATCAAAAAATAACTCATGTGATAACTCCAGCCAAAACTAACACACTGAACCAAAGAAGAGACTTCAAAAACAAATCAACAATAGAATGAGAGAGAGACAGAGACAGAGAGAGAGAGCCAAAACTAACACACTGAACCAAAGAAGAGACTTCCAAAACAAATCGACAATAGAATGAGAGAGAGAGAGAGAGCAAAGAGAGAGAGAGAGAGAGAGAGAGAGAGAGAGAGGGAGGGAGAAGATGAAAGTACAGCTTAAGTGTAACTACCATCAATATGAGTTCCAAAATCCAGTTTCATCACATCATCATACTGAAGCACAGTCTTATCTCCGGCATTTGGAGTCCAATGAGCAGCAACCCTGTCAATGAAAAGGGACTTTGAGTATCAGATATTAATATGAATAGAAGCACAATAACAAATAAAGAAAGCCGTTTTTTTGGGGGACATCTTGTCCCTATCTCATATTATTTCATTTCAATAATACAAAGTTTCTCGTTTCTTTTCCCCCCAAAAAAAAAGAAATAAAGAAAGACAAATTTTCAAAAAATTCACCAATTCAAAGAGCATCCTGTTGGAAAAGCAATGCCTGCTTCCAATCCATTCTCGGATATTAACTTGCGGACTGTGTTCTCCAAAGTCTCACATAAATCAGTCATTAACATTCCAGGCTTCACGATGCTTTTCATGTATTTCCTAACCTAATCACCAGTAAACAAAACCTATATTAACCGTCATTACCCGAGTACAAATACTTTGTTTTTCCCCATTTATAAGATGCAATGCATTTAAATAAAACCAAAATGCAACCTGACGGTGAACTTCGGCTGCTCGGCGAACAGAATTATACATCGGTCTTTCAAGGCGCTCCAAATCCCTCTTCTCTTCGGAGGTAGTCCTCCATAAGATACTGAATATAAGACCAACTTTGATGTGAAATTAAAACAAAAGAGTAAAAGCAGGTGGGAGGGAGAGCAGTTGGGTATTTAATGGAAAAGCCCTCCTAATAGAACATCCCAAACAAAATGAGGAAAAAAAAAGGTAGCGCCATCAACCATGAAAAAGAGTCAGGTTCGCAGCACTAAATTAGATAGCTTTTTATTCAACAGATGATAAACAATAAACTTTCACCATTTGCTGCAGTGTTCCATTCAACAAACCTCCTAACGGACCAAAAGACATGATACGTGTATACTAAAACTGCAATAGCAAAGAAAAGGAGCATACTCACTCATCCTTGTAGTCCTGGGTTTCCCCCTCAGGAAACTCTCCGGATGGGAAAAGGTCAATTACAGGAATAGATGGTGGATCAGTCTGTGCAAGCACAGAGGGCACATTAGTCTGCTCCGATGGGGCTTTCTTTTTCCTGCATATACGGGCAGAAAATAAAACTTTCAAATGAGAACTCTACATCAAGTAAAGAATCATTTCGCAAATTAACAAAAGAATCCTCACTTGTTTTTATTTTTCTTCTTTTTCTTCTTTGAAGCTTCTGCAAAAGAAATGATTAACCGATGCAAATAAACGAATCATTTCTTTAGTTAACAAATAATAAAGAAAGTCCATATAACAACATGCCAATCATTAGAAGATGGTAACGCATAATAAACAAATAACCAAAGTAAAACCCAAAAAAAAAAAAAATCACCTTTTTCCTCATCACCTTTCTCCTCATCTTCATCGTTTTGCAGGTTGTTCGGAGAAACTTCAGAGGGCTCTTCGTTCTCATTTGCAGGCTCTAAAGTCCCTTTTTGTTCAGATGGGACATTTGGATCCAACTTTTCCTCTGCCATTTGAGCAAAATACCTAAACAGAATGCACAGCACCCATCAAAGTAAAGATCATAAAAAGACATCAAAAGTGTGAAATTAGTTGAAACTTCAATTTTACAGATTTAATACTAAGCTTTAGGTGTTTCCTTGAACTGAAAAGTGTAACTTAGCAATATCATTGTTAAAACCTTCTGAACTTATACTATGAAAAGAGAAATACCCTTTTACAGGAAAAATCAAATACCAACTTCTAGGGTTAAAGGAGAACAATACTTCGAACCCAAAAAAAAAAAAAAAAAATACAGAATTCTAGGTTCAATCGAGTGAGTAGTTGAAAAAATAATTATAGCTAACAAGTACATGTACGGAACAAATGAGTCGAAAACCTAAAGCCATTTTCACAAGCAAATGTAATAAAGCAATTATCGATAAAGCTTTTCATGTACCAGAAAATCTAAGAGAGTGAGAGAGAGAGAGAGAGAGAGAGAGAGAGAGAGGCTCACAGTCAGCGAAGACGAGAAGAAGAAGAAGAAGAAGAAGTCGCAGTGAGGTGGGACAAGGGGGTTTTAGGGGATCTTCGTCAGTCGGCAATGGAAGCTTTCGCCAAACGTATGTACGCCGAAGAAAATTGCACAACTACTTGAAACACAATTTATGTATTATACATATGTATATATATATGTATACCATAAAAACCAAAGGTTAATTTTTTTTAATATTATTTGATCCGAATAATATCACAAAAAAAAAAAACATATATATCCATTATGTTTAGAGTTTTAGCAAATGAAAAAAAAATCTACACTTTCCTTTTGTATCAAATTAAATCTTCAATGTTTTGCTATTAAATGGCGCTCAATTTATAAATATGTCAAAAATTAAAATTTGATATCGCGTAAAGAGACTTTTTACCTTTCAAATTCATAAAATATAAATAAAATAATTAAATTAAAAATAGTTTAAATTAACTGAATGCACTTAAGATGACGGGAAAAAAAAAAAGAGAGAGAGAAAGAGAAAGCCAAAGCGAGAAATTGTGTTTTTTGATCCATCTTTTGTCACTATCTTTTATAGTTCAGCAATATTATTTTCACGTGAAATGCAAAAAAAAAAAATAAATAAAAAAAAAGGATTCCACTTAAACTTATGTCATTTTCATTTTTTTGATTAATCTAGGCTCTGATTTGTTTCACTAATTATTATTTTTTTTATCCCCTATTTAATCACTTCTTTCCTCTTCCTTTCATAACAGTTTTCAAATTTCATAGCAGTTTTCAATTGGAAGATGTATTATAACTTTTTTTTTTTTTACCAAAAGCCACAACAAAAACGAAAAAACCTCTAATTTTTTACTTCAAGAAAACTATAATTTTTGTGGTTTTAGAAAAACAAAACTATTTAATTTTGCTCCCTTAAAAATTAAAAAATTGAAATGAATAATTTTGACTTTAATAAAATAAAAGAATTAACTATGACTACACTTGTTCTACGTGTTGATATCTCAAGAAAACCGTAATGCCAAGTGGACTAACATACAATATGCACTTTTGCAATTAACACTATGTTTGATAAGAGGAAGAGCAGGACACTACGAAGAATAGAATTGTTAGAAAGGAAAGAGATGAGTGTGATAAATATGGGTTATTTGCTAGGAGGAATAGAGAATTAATGGAAACGTTTTGTTTATAAAATATTATATTACGTATTATATTATTTTTTTAATATTTTTTAAAAGATAAATTTGTTGTTACACATTCTTTTTCTCTACTCTTTCGATCCACCCAAATAAGGAAAAAATGTAAAAAGAAAATATTTTGAGATTAAGATGTTCTGCGATTTAAACTTTAAAATTTAGACTCTGCAAAATAATATTATGAGATTAAAAATTTCTGAAAATTAAGAACCTGAGTTGACTTTTTAAATAAATTTAACTAGTAAAAGATAGTAATATTCTCATAATTAAGAAGAATAATAAGGACTAATGTAATTTTAATAGAGGATATTATTTTTTTTGTTACTAATATTGGTCAAAAAGTCAATCCAAAGTATTAATTTTAAAAAATTCTTAATATCAAAAAATTATTTTACACAATTCAAACTTCAGAATTTAAGTTGTAGAATACATAAACTTTATTTTATATTTTTGCAATTCAGCCACCCAAAGAATGATGGATTCATTTTGGTGAGCCTAGAAGAAACCTAATTGCTCTTTCTTTCTCTTTCCTCCCTCTATCATTCCTTTCCTACCAAATAAAGGATTACATCTCTATCTCCTCTACTGCTCTCCGTCCTTCTACAAATTTCTCTTACTAGATCTAGTGTAAAACATAATGTAGTAAAAGTTAAAACCCCATGTTAGCATGTCATCAACTTGTGTTCGTTACGGTCTAAGCGACATAACATTCAATATTGATTCTTGAAGTATAAAACAACATGTCGTTTAATTCTTTATCTTTTCCTTTATCCTTTTAAAAAAAAAAAAAACATAGCAGTATGATGTATTTTCCTTGAACTACAAAAAAATGTCTTTATATTATCAATATTTCCGACATGTCATATGAGCTATGCAACTTGATCATGCTCCTCGAAACATAAACTATGTGTTATTTTTATGATTAAGAATGTCCTACATTCTGCATGGACATGGAGACCAATGGGTTATGGGCGTATGTACCCAATTGGGCATTTTAAACATTTTTAAGAGAAAATGACACCCAATACTATGTTTTAATATATAGTACCAAATATACGATATTCTCCTCCTAATAAATTTTCATACGATCTGTTTTTTTTTTTGAAAAATACCACATATACTTTCTTCCATCTCTTTTTTTCTTTCTCTCATTCAAATCCTTCTAGATAGTTGGTCATTATCACCATGTCTCCCTCTCAAGATGATAGCGACATAAGTAGATATTGTGGAGATAAGAGTTCTACTGCCATATAGAGACCACTCATGATCCATCTCTCATGAAAATACAAGTACAACTCATTCGGTAGAAGACCAAGAATAAGTGACCCCATTTTAATTTTTCAACATTCATGGTTTCTTATTCTCTCTTCTTCTTTAATATTATTCTTTTTGCATCTAAGATCTATATTCTTTAGTCTTTTTCATATTTACATTTTATATTAATTCAAGGCTTCATTGATAGATATAGCAAGTACAATGGTGGGTTAACATTTAAGTTTTGTTGGATTGCATTTTTATATAACTACTCAAGATTTTTTACTTTTATATTTCCGTGATTTATTATTCCTCTCTTATGGATTTTGAACTGGATTATGCATAATTTTGGAGAAAATTATTTGATAAGAAGTGGAATTTAACTAGATCTTGTCTAATGATTTACTTTAGCTGAAATATAAGACTATGTGATAAACAGAAGCATTTGCTCATTTTCTAGTGATTTGTGTCTAATTGAATTGGATAATATTAGTTTCTCTCTTAAAATAAATAATTATTCTATGATTTGGCCATGAATTAGAGATCAAAGATTTATAATTTGTGTGACTTAGAGAGAACGAATTTGCAAATTATGTCATTCAATCGTGCATCAAAACTTTTGTTTACAATCTTCCAAGATGCAATGCAATATTGACCTAGATATTCTTATTGAGCTAGAAATCATACTAACATTTTGATGAGAAATAAAAGGTGTATCTAAGATACCTATTCGTCCCAGTTTAAAAGAAATGCCCTAAATGATAGTGATGACACTTTCTTTTGAGAATGTATACTGCTTTTGTTCATTTGTGCTTGCATGGAAGGTGTTCGATAAATTGCTTGTGAAAGACATTATTTCTTGAAGTTATATGATTACGGGATATATTACTCTGGACTATGGATCTTTCTAAAAGATCAACAGTTGTGATGCAAAGTTGTGATGACCTAATGGCAATATAAGAAATTAATGACTATTCTTAGTTGGCTCAATCTTACTTTGAGAACTTTATCATATTCTCTAGTACTCTTGTTTAATACCTTAGCTAATTCTTGGAAGCTCAATCTTCCTAATCATGACTACTTCTCTATGCTCGATTCTGATTTTGAAACTGAATGTGATATATATTGGAGTTGTTTTGGCCAACTAGATCTTCTTATGGATGCATGCCTTATTAATTGGATGCCTCTATTACTTTGTTCCTATTCAAATTTGCGTTGATCATAGAAATTCATACTATGATGGGTGTAGATGACATTATTTAATCTTTTTGATGGTTCAAAATTGAGACAACACTTATATTTCATACCATAATTTTCTTTTGGATATAGAATAATTAAAACAAGTGTATAGAAATTTAACATTGCCTACCAAAAATATTTTTCTCTCAAACGTCTAGAATTTTTTGTTAGTTTACTTACATACAGGTCATTCTGATATAAGGAAACAAAACTGATTTCTAAAAAATCTTTATAGTTTCCTATAATTTATTTACTTATTGGACATTCTGCTAAAAAAAACCAAATTGGTTTATAGGAAATCTTTATAGTTTCCAGTAATTTACTTACATATATGATATTCTCCTAAAAAGAAACCTAAATGTTTGTAGTTTTCCGTGATTTACTTACGTACAGGGTATTTCAATAAAGAAAACTAAACTGCTTTCCATGAAACCTTTGTGATTTCTTTTGTTTTACTTATGTATATGATATTCTAATATTAGAAAACCAAACTGATTTCTAGGAATCTTTACAGTTTTCTATGACTTACTTATATACAAGACATTCTGTTAGCTGCTACATATAACTAAATTAGTTTTTTAGAAATTTGTTTGGTTTCCCATGATTTACTATATACAGTACATTTTGTTAAAAAGAAATCAAATTGATTTCTACGAAACTTTTATGGTTTCTTGTAACTTACTTACATATATGATATTTACTAAAAAGAAACAAAATTGGTTTCCAAGAAACCTTTATAGTTTCCTTTGTTTTATTCACCTACAAAGTTGAAAGGAAACTAGTTTGGTTTCCTATTATTTGTTTACATATATGATATTCTACTGCACACAAACCAAATTGATTTCCTATGATTTACTTACATACAGAATATTCTATTAAAATAAAACTTAACCGATTTTTAGGAAACCTTTATGATTTCATGTGATTTATTTATATACAAGATATTCTGCTAAATAGAAAACCAAACTAGTTTCCTCGAAATCTTTATAGTTTCATGTGATTTACTTACATATAAAAAATTCTACTCATATAAAAAATTCTACTACACATAAATCAAACTTGTTTCTTATAAACCTTTTTGGTTTTCGGTAGATTAATAAATTGGTTATTGGAAACTAGAAAATTTATTTTGTTACCAAGTACCTTTTGTTAAGATATTTCATTACCTATAATAACTTATAACCAAAATTAATAATAATTAAATAGTTTCTCGTTTTTCATAACAATAATGAAAGAAATCTAATAAAGTTAAGAAAAAAAGACCCTTATTTCAAATAAATAAAATTGTAAAAAAAATAAGAAATAATGAAAATAAAAAAGATGTTTTTCTCGTTTCGTAATAATTAAAGGAAAAAAATAGTGCCTCGTATCCTTAAGAGAAAAAAAAAGTTCCATAGGAAATAGAGACAGGAAAAAAAGAGCTTAAGCTTCCATTACCAAAAAAAAAAATTTTAAAAAAAAACGAAGGAAAAAAAAGAGAGAAAAAAATTAAAAGAAAATTAAAAAAAAAAAAAGAAAAAGAAATAACTAAAAGTAGGAGCTTAAGATTGAACCACGATAGGATTCATATAAATAAAGACAAGCAATAAATCTAACCACTAAGGCCCATTTTAATGAATATCCATACATTAAAATTGATGTATTATTTACAAAAATGCCACTGAATGTAAATGTCATATTTTTGGTATTTTTTGAAAAAGAAAATCATATAAAATTGAGTATCATTATCTCAGGACATACTTTTGGTATTTTTTTATTTCTTAGGTATTTTTGTTTGAAAATCATTTTTTAATGACATACTTTCGAATCTTCATAAGCTTTTTTTTTTAAAAAAAAAAGGTTAATTATGCTATATTTAATTCTTGGAACAAAGTTTTACTTGATAAAAGCCATTTTTTAGCGATTCGTAAAAAAATCAGTTTAAACTCAAATCAATATTTAAGTTATTTGCATTTTTTTTAATTTATTTCTCAAACTTTAGCCTGTATTTAATTTTTTTTTTCTCATCTCTTACTTTATTTCCTAATATTTATATATTCATTAACTTTTTTTCAAAATCTTATTTGTTTTCCAAGATTTATTGGTCCTGTAAATAGCAATTAGCGAAAGAGGTATCTAAATTATATGTTTATCAAGTATGCATGGAAGTTACTAATTTTAAGTAAAGTTGTAATAATAATATATATGTGAAATATGTTTCTTTTATCGAGATAATAACTTTATTGTTCATATTTCTATTTCATGTTTAAAATTTTGATACTTTGTTGAAGCATTTAAAGTAGGTTCTTATAGGATTATCAAATTGCGTATTATAGTAAGACAATTTTTAATTCAATTTTAAATAGTTATTGAGGATATCCCAAAGAAGAACCTAAAGGGACAATTATAAAAAGTTCAGCAATGACTCCCTCTTCATTCGATATATTGGCTTGTGGAGATTTTATTACAAATAGTTGAGTTAATTTGGGGACTTAATTATCAAGATTAAATAGTAAAAATCACATGCAACAACTTGGCTAGATAGTTAACATTGAATATTTATCTGTCTATGAATTGTGCCAAGAATTAAAGCACATTTCATAAGTTTATGGCGCTGATCAACACTAATATTGTCACGACCCAAATTCAGGACTAATAGCAAAAAAAGAATTTCACAAGTAGAAATTCAATAGTTTTTTAAAAAAATTTATAAAAATATTTTTAAAAGTCAATTCTCACAGTTTTGTGATCACCATTAGACATAGACTATTAATAAAATTTTATAAAACAAATACAAGTATCATCATCATCCTTACGATTTAGGTACAATAATTACACAAATCAAATCCATAGCGTGGGGTATAAAATTAATACAAATTAAAGATATTTAAATTTGGAGTCTCTAAAGAGTTACCAACTATTAAGTAGTAATTAAGCTTTCTTCCAAATCTCTCTATTCTTGTATTACCTAAGTTATACTGAATACCACATGACGAAGGAAAATATGGGGGTGAGCATAATATGCCCAGTAGGATACCTAATTATCTTTTTAGAAAATCATTTAATTCTAAAAACCAATACATAGTTAGTTATTCTAAAAATAATTTACAAAATATCTGAAAATCAAAATGACTATACACTGGAAATCATTATCAAAAGCCACAAAATATTTGAAAATAAAAAAAATTGTACATTGAAAATCATTATCAAAAGCCATAATCAAAACTATAAAGAAAACTATACAGAAAAACCATAATGTACATATCACAAATCAACCCATTTCATGAGTTCACATTTTTTTCATCACACACCAGAGTAACTTGTATTACATATATTAAGTATTCTCTGACTAATACATATCCTAGAAAATCAGAGGGATATCCATGTGTCTATGCCTATCGAACTGAAGTAGCAACTAAATGCCTACGCTTAAAGAGTAGGGGTAATTAGAAGATCTCGTGTGAGTTTACAATCTCACACCGTGGGAGAGGGTGCTGGCCACCAACTAAATATCGCAATGCCTAAGATGGATCTCATGTGTGATTCTATGGTATGTGCAATATATTGTGAGATACAAACAACCGTGTAATAATATATCAAATATGCTCTAATTTTTAATTAAAAGTTGTTTTGTGCTTATTAAGATTTTACTAATGTATCACATGTATTTTTATACAAACCCAAATATCAATCATGCATAAAACTATTCATAAAACCATCTAGAATAGTTAATAAGATATAATGATACCATAATCACGTTGTATAAAAATTATGGAAAACATGGTAATTGGATCTTTTACTTCGAGATGATACCATAATCACGTTTTATAAAAATCACGTAGAATTCTATGTTGATTATTTTGATGTATGAAAGGAGTTTTCACAAATCACATTCGTTCACTTTGACAGACAACTTTTCTAACAGATTCTTGAATAACAAACGGACTTCATCATTGTATTTCTAGTGTCCAAATTAGCTATGTTAGATATATAACTTGATCAATTTGAATTTAAGCTGAAATTTGGCACTTAGCATGCAAAATAAGACTATTCATGAGTCTCGTGTTTCGAAATTTATACCGCTTCAAAACACATAAATATTATATATCGACACTCATCTCTTTACCTCAATAAATTCAAATTTGAAGTTAAAATTTCGTTTCGAAGTCCCGAGCCTTAATTAGATATTAATTTCGAAAGTTATAAAAAAATAACACTTTTTTCAAAAATATTTAGAAAAATATCATCTTTTTTAGTATTTACAAAAATATCACTTTTTAGAAAATATTTCAAAAAATATCATTATTATAAAATTATTTACGAAAATATCACTTTTTCTCAACTCAGCCTAAGGTCCAATTTCCACACTTTCAGCCCAATACTTTATCGAAATACAAAAATAGCTTTTTTTTGGAAAGTATTTGTTCAAATAATATTTATAAAAATATCACTTTTAGACTTTTTAATCCCCAAGTTCGAGCCCCAAATTGCAAAATATTTATTATGGTCACAATAATATCATTTTCATTTAAATTGGGTTATGAATATATCAACTTTCCACTTTACTTATAAAAATGGCATTTTTCTAAATTTGGCCAAGGTCCATTATTAGCCATACTAGCCTAGTATTGTGTCTGATTTCAAAAATACCGCTTTTGAGCCCGAATTAGAAAAAGGCTTATTGGTATCACTAGTCCTCAAACTTTGGGTGCTTTGACATATTAGTCCCCAAACTTATATTTTTGGCATTTAAATACCCAAACTTTGAGTTTATGTGCGATACTGGTCCTCAAGCCAAACATTATTAATTTATCTGTCAAAATCTCATATGAAAAGCATGTGAATTGTTTAAAACATTGATTAAAAAAAAAGGTATCTAGGGTACGGTAAACCCATTTGGGTGTATCAATACACTGTCTTGTAATATCAGTTTAATTAGAAACAAGTAGAATAGATGGGTTGGTTTGATTGCCCTTTTAATACCTAGTAAAACAGAAGATGGAATGGATACATAGAGGGTATGAGATGCCATCTAACGAATGACATCAATAGATACCGTCTAACAAACAACATAAAGGTAAAGCTAGTTCTCCTATAAGAAAGGGTTTCGTAGTCCTAGCTGGCCCTTCATTTCGACTGCCCACCACATTTGTACCTTGCCTTACCTGTAAAAAAAGAAGCGAAGAATATTGGAATAGGAGTAAATCGTTAGAGTGATGCGAAAAAGTTCTGGAAGAATTGAAGGTAAGTTTTTGAATCTTATGTTTGTAATTGCTTTTTTGAAACGAAAAGTATTGGAGTTGCATGTGTTTGTGGTAATAATCAAGAGTGTTACAGGTGAGTGTCAGAAATGTAAAGATTGGTGTGAAAATGGTGTGAAAAAAAAAAGATCGATTTTTTCAAGAGTGTTGTGTTTGTTGTATGCATTCTGGAAGAATTGGTGTGAAAATGCTATATAGTCATCTAATAGCGTAAAGATTTTATAATTTAGAATTTGGACTCCTATATTTGTTAATATATATCCTCTATTTTGGATGAGGTTTGTTTATAATTTTATTGGAGTTATGTATGATGAGGTCATGAATGCGGTAGCATGAGTCATCTAATATTGGTTTGTATATATTCATGTAATAGTTTAAAGAATTGTTAATTTTGAAGAGTCGATGGTTGTTGATATGTATATTATCTTTGGGATGAGGTGATGAGGCCGTGATGGAGGCAAGGCTACATAATTAAGGAGTCAAATTTGAGGAGATGTAATGGAGAGGTCATAGTAATATTGCAGTATTAGCATATACAAATGAAAAATATATTGCCAATGTTTATATTTTGTCATCAATGCAAGAATTTATAATGGGAGAGCTGACCGTTAATTTTGTTGTTGACGCGATATGACAAATGGGTATATCGTGATCTAAAGGAGCAGATGAGTAGGTGGGATCATCAATTGAACTTGATGCCGGAGGAGAATAAAAAGAGAGATGAGGATCGAAGATTTCAGAGTATTGTACTTGATCTACTTTTATGGTCTAAGACTCTGTCTCATAGTGGCGGTGAGAGTAGGATGTTTGGAAATATGAAGTTATCAAGTGGAGATGTAAAATTGAACAATAGTAAAGATATCGATGTTGATAGGGATTCAATCTTGTTGGAGACTAATAAGTCTATTTTGAAATCTGGATTGTTGACTGGGGGAAGGTTGATCTTCCTACTAGTAGCACCAACTATTCATATGATAAAATTGATAGCTTCATTCTTGGGTCAAGAATCAATAGTTGCACTTTGAAGTCTGAGATTGTTGAAGACCAATCTAAGTGGAAGGGAAAACTCTCGCAAGTTGAAATTGTAAGTGCAATGAAGCCTTCTTAGTTTGGTGGATCTCCACAATTCAGCTTTGTTGGCAGTAAGATTATAATTTATATTGTAGTTTTAATATTAATTTAATATAAATGTGGAGATAGTTGTATATGAAGTAACCTCTTTAGTAGTAAATTGTAGTTTTTATTTGTGATATACCCTTTGTTATTTATGTTTTGTAAAACGGACTACTTGTATATTGGTATATCAGGGACTAGACTTGTAAAAAGTGAAATTGGAAGGTGTACATGTAATGCACCTCTTAATATGAATGTATAATGTGAGGTTGTTAGAAAGATTATTCAGAAGAATATTATTTTGTATTTGTAAATGTATAATGAAGTATTTTTGTTTGAAATATTTCGTATATAATGTGCAGAAAAAAAAAGGGTAGGTCAAAGTCATCGGGTAGTTCTAGTAAAATGTCTAATGGTAATGGTCAACTTCTGAAGTACAAAGTTGGACCTTTCAAGTTTATAAGGAAGTTGAATGCTCCAAGAGATAGTGAAGTTCTAGAGTACATTTTTGATGAGCCTTTGCAGATGAGGTAGTTTGAAGCTAGTTACTATATATAATTTATGTGATTGTTATAATTCTTATTATGTTGTGAACGTAATTACATTTTTGTATACTTATAACTTTAGTGAAAATATTGTTGCAACGGTGCACAACCATATTCAAAGAAGAATGATACTTTGTCTAAAACTGGGAGATAATGTATAGGGGAAGGTAAGACTGGCGGATTTTTGTTTAAATTAGTGGTATGACTAATTAATTTTAATGTATGGTGTGATATTTGGTGGTGGTAGAATTTTAACATGGTAAGTGGCAGGTCATCAACGTACTTTCGGAGATCTTAACTAAGTTTGAGAGTAACATACATCATGAGAAAAGGAAGGATTGATTCTATTTGACTCATTTGACGGTACGTTTATGAAAATAATAGTAGAGGCTATTAATGGTAGATTATTTTGTCATAATGCTAGGTGAAATGTTTAACATTATTATGTTGCAGAAGAATGAAGTAGTCTGGGTGAGCAAGCTGAGACCAGAGGTTGGGAAGAAGAATATAATCAGGCATTTTTATATGGGCAATTTGCAATATTGAAAGAAAATAAGAAGTGAATGAAAGCAATTTATAGTATGTGATGTTATTTACGGTAATAATGACGAAGAAAGTTTGTTTCGTATAATGTGTTTCTTGCATATTTTTATTCCAATTCACCAAAAAGTGATTGAACATTAGTTATTCCTCGTTTCATTTGTAAAGGATCCTGTTGTATAGATATAAGACTCCTTTCTTAGATCTAGTGAATCGAGAAAGAGATCCGTTGTGGATGAAGTTGTGAGTACTATATATATTTTTCAATTTTTTTTATATGTGATATTTGGAAGAAAGGTAAATTGAAGAAAGAATTAGATATGATTTACATGAAATAAAAAATGGAGTTCAATAGCTTAACAAAAATGGAAAGTTGGTGCGTAACGATTTTTATAGCAAATGCACCATTGCGTATAATTGGAGAATGTAATTCTATGAGAGTTGAGAAATAGTATATAGTGTGATTTTCATTAAATCTTTTATATAGGTCGTCAAAAAGTTATATAATATGCATTTCAACAAATATCCATGTACTCGCATAGTATTTACGAATAACGAGGTTTGTATAGTTTGATGGATTGAAATTTTAGGTTGACAATAATTATATGTACAAATTGTAAGGTATGCTATGGTGGTGACCAAAGCGATATACTTGATTTTTGTAACTGATCAATTTTGATATTTATCTAGCACCTAATATTGTGAAGTACAAGCCTCTGGGATGGTCGTTCACAAAATTTTGTACAAAGACAAATAAGGATGTTATACTGATTGTGGAATAAATATAATAAACTTCTTAGAGCAATATGAATGGTCTTTGCTGAGGCATTCTAATGTACTCAGCAATTATATGTTGATATTGTGTTGCATTATTACAGTTTCCTTTAATAAAATAATGTTTTTAAATTTTATTTTGGCTGCAGTATCATTGCAAAACTGACTATGCTAGAGTTGCTATGAATATTATTTTATCAAAACAAAATTAGAATAAGGAGAAATTATGTCGTGATGTGAAGCTATACTACAGGGAGAAGTTCACATCTTACAATATCAACAATGGTAGATTCAACTCCAGCTATCCAAAGTTTGAAGCATAACCCTTGTACTGGCGATAGCCAGCACTCATTGTTCTATTTTAAGTGTGGGTCTTTGTAGCACTAATTTATTTTTTACAATTAGAATTGTTTTTGTATAGTGCTTGATTATTTTGTGGCTGATTTTGTGGCATATTGTAGAGCTCGCATGCATAAAAATATGGCTAAAGACTTGGATTAGTGTTAATGTAAGTTTTTAGGTAAATTTCCTAATAGTTGGGTATATTTTGTATGTATTAATAGAGTATGTTATAATTGAGAGTCACTTGAATTGGATGAAAGAAATGATAAATTATGTGAATGTCTGTATATGGTTACTTTTATTATGATATTTCCGAACGATCAATCAATTGAAGCCTTTATTGGATATGAATCCATGGTGAAAAGATTCATTGCTATGATAGGGAGGAAAAAATATTTTAGTTGAGTTAATTGGTTTTTGTCAAACTCAAGTGCATAACTGGAGGTATAAACATGATTTCCCAATTAATGATGGAGAATATTTAATTGTATCCAATATTTGACAATGGTCTTCAGTTTGCGTGGGTGGTTAATGTTGAATATCCTATATCGAATAAGTGTTTATTTTTTATTGCATGAACAATAGTTGGTTATATGAATCAAAGCAAAGTTTACATGAAGATTAGAGGTGGTATTAATATGTTAAAGTATTTCATTTTCAAAAGGAAAGGAAATGGTAAAAGTTGACAAGGTAGATTAAAAACCCAGTCCTTCAAAAAAATTGAGTCTGAAACTTAGTATGAACTCTTCTTGTTTCGATTCCATGAGGACAAATAGAATTCGAAGTCCCACTTCGACCCCTTAAAACTTCGATTCCATAAGACAAATAGAGGCTATATGGTTATTTTGGATGTAAAAAAAATCTAACAAGCCATTTTAATGGCCGAGAATGGAAGAGATTTGTAGATAGAATAAATAAAAAATAAATAATTTGTAAAGAGTTCTTTGTAGACAACAAAGAAGTATACGTCAAGGGATTCTCAAAATTGATTGCTTTGAATATTGTTTGCCAACATGAGTATAATACATAATTTGTATATGTAATGGGATTAGATGTTGGGATTTTTGCCCTAAAAAGTAGATTTTCAATTTTATTCTTTTGAGTATAAATAGCTTTCTCTTATATGAAATTATGATATTTGCTAGATTAAACTATCTTAGTTGAATAGTTTATTTATCTGAAAAAGATTTCATAACTTTATATGTGTATAAAAAAAATTAAGTATTAATTATGGGGAGACTTGTTTCTTTATCTAAGTCTAAATGAAGTAGTTTACAATTTGTTAATAAAGATAGAATACTTTATTTACTATAGGTTGTAGTGTTTGTCTATCTCAACGGGAATGATGTATCTCAAATCATTGAAGTATCTGACTTTTGATAGAAATACTAATACAACATAAACAAGTTATGTGTATTAAACTGGACTAGGTAATATAAAGAATTTGAGTGCCGTAACTCAATTCTTATATTATCACAAACTAGCTCTTAGCATATAAATCTTAATCCTTGATGTTTGAATGGATTTGCTTTCATAGATTATAGCCTTTTGATTTGTTAAAAGACTAACCTTTATGAAGTTAGAGGTAAACTCTGGCATATTAGAGGTTATGACTTATGAATTGATGGGAACACCAAATACTTAAAGACACTATACATTAATACCATTTTAGATTTTCAAGATTCATGGAATAATTAAATCTAAGATCTTAATATTCACTTTGTGAATTGGTTAATAATTTTGTCTAAATGGCCATTGAGAACAAAATAATAGACAACATTATTCCTTGATAGACAGATGGTAACTTAAAGGTAAATAGGTGTTGGAGGAGTATTACGGTAATTTCACCTATCTAACTACGACATTGTATAGAGATTATATATGTGGTATAGAATATGCTAGATGGATCAGTTACTCAAGGTTAGTTGATTAAATCTCTATAAAAGGCATGATATTTAATCTAAGAGTGCAGTATTGGGCCTTTAGTGGAGTGTCCCCTTTACTAATAATATTTATATAAATACCATAATAAGAGTTATTATGTATTTATCATATTATTGAAACTTAGATTATTTAGATCTATTAGGTCCCTTGTCTAGCTCAATTAAGCTCATTAATTGGTTGGTGGTATTTGTGAAATAAGTTTCATGAAGCTGTATAAAATAATGATTCTACATAGAAATTAGTATGGAAATATTTATAAAAATACACCCAAATCCCAAATTGGAGAACAAGCCCAATCCTAATTGGATTAGGGTTAGCAATTTTGGGTCCCATATATATAAGATATATGAGAGGAAAAATTATACAGTAATTCATATAGAGTTACATGCATAAGGCATAGGAAGAGAGAGATTTCGGCCAACCTAGGCTAAGGGAGAGAGAAAAATGTTTCCTACAATCTCATAGTCTCATCTCACATCCCAGTGTTCCATAGAATCAAAAAGGCGTTCTTGATCGTTCTCCAACAAAGGTTTTGACTTGGTGCTCACTTGCTTCATTAACCAAGAACAAGAGCATAGACAAGAAGATCTAGGGTTGGAGATTTGATCACCATCAATAAGAAGATCGAGGAGGAACACGCTACAAGAGGTAAACCCTAATCTCATCTTTAGGGTTTTGTATCTAGATTTGATTTATATTATACATGATCTTGTATATGATGCATGTGCGTTATATGGTTATGAAAACTATTTTCATGCAAAATTTTAAAACCTAAATCTGCTTTTTTTCCGCTGCGTTCATAATATGATCATGTATTTTCTATATCTGCATGCATACATGATTTTTCTAAGTGTTAGGTCAATATACCAACATTAGAAGTGTTCCACTTAATTCTCTATTACAAAGAGGAAACGAACCACATTTATATATTAAAAAAAAAACAGATGGGATTTGAATAAATTAAATTTTCTTAAATGAGATTTTCCTTTTATTTAGATTTAAAGAGTGCTAGAAAGCAATTGCTAATCTTCTTACCATCTTTTTGCACTATTATACTTAATAGTGTAATTTCATCATTTGGGAATCAAGAAAATAGAATAAAATTTACATGTATTTTCCTGTAAGAAAAATATAGTATAAGTAGAATTATTTATCTGGTAGAATTAAATTAGAGAGAGAAACTCATATATTGTAATTGATGTTGTCACAACCATCTCCTTTCATGTTGGAGATAGAAAGTAGCTATCGATTCTCATTTATTACAAGCTAAGTAAATTTTATTTGAATTGAGCCCAACCTAGTCATATTTGTGTGAACATGTCATATTTCATGCAAGTAACTTGATGAACACTGTTAGATAAGTTGATATGCTTGTCTAAAATAGTGAAATACTATGAACACTAGTTGACATAAGTAATTTATTTGTCATATTGAGTATGATGACACTCTTAAAATAACAATGGTATATAACTAGAACTGTCCAAATCCGTAACGAATATTTTGAGGTAATAGGTTAGGCCAAGCTGGCCCGTCTAAATGAGCGGGACGTGCTGGCTTAGTCTGTATATTTGAGAAAAGGCCCAGCCTAACCCTATGGCCTAGGCGGGTTTGGCCGATGCAAGCCAACCCATCCAGCCAGCATGCTAGACCATTTCTTTTATTAAATTTTTTTTGAAAAAATTCAAATTAAAATTTTTAATACATTTTAATAATTTTTTAAAAAATACATATAATATATGTGACAAACCTTTTATCACAAATAATTTTACAACTTTTGTGATAAAAATTAAAAAATAATACATAACTTAAGTTAATGAAAAAAAAAGTAAATTAAATTTGAAAAATAATAAATTAAATTTTATAAATAAAATTTTTGATTACCTCATCATCATTAATGCATTATTCATTAATCATGATTCATCATTGTCGTTTGTATACACGTTATTGAAATTTTCGGTGAATTCTTCATTGTGAAAAATATGTTGATTTCGTTTTGTCACTTGTTCCGAATTTTTAACATATATTAGTATCTCAACCATTTTAGGAATCAACAAAGTTCTTCGATCATCAAATATCTTCCTAGTAGTGCTAAAAGTAGACTCCAAAGAAATAGTGGATACCGAAATAATTATGTCACGTGCTAATTGTGAAAGTACCAAGAGAATTTTCTTTGATATTTTTACTGCTATTCCAAAACTTTGAAGTTTTCATCTTCACAGTCAATGTTAGAATCTAGCTTAAGATACAGATTAAGCTCTGAGAATTGCTGCGGATTTGTTGTTATTAGTAATGGACTTAATGGTTGACTTGAACTTGATGATGATGATGATAATGAATCACACCCACGCTCATAAATATAGGACTAGATAGACTTTTTCTCTTATCGATCTTTGGTATATTGTGAAATTTCTTGTTAACTCTTATTTGTACTACTAAACTTAGCTTTATATATATTAAACTGTTCAAAAAAACTTATTATGAGCATTACTATATTCGAGTGTAAAATCCAACTTTAAAGCATTAGCAATATGACCAATAATAGTAGAAAGATCATTTAGTTTAGTTCTAGAATCTAAAATAAAAGCAAAAGAAATTAATAAAAGAATTTCAGACCAATATTTCATATAAACTTCTTATATTTTAATTGTCATAGGTTCAAATATAGGGTTATAGTTTTCTTTAGAAACCATTAACGTAATAAAAAGCATGTGATATAAAACAATTCGAGAAGTAGGATAGTAAATACAAGATAAACCAACAGTAACATCATAAAAAACTTCTCAAATTATATATATTTTTTCACAAATAAACCAGTCTTCATCTCTTAAATTTAATGCACCCGTTTTTGAACTATAAAATATAGTAACAGCATTTTTATACACTATTGCATTTTTGAACATCAAATAGGTGAAATTCCATCTTATAAGTATGTCAAGTTGAAATTTTTTTGGAGGTAGCCCTTTGACTTTGCAATATTTTTTAAATTCGGCAATATGATGATTAGAAGCATGAGTATAAGTGTAGTGCCAGATATTCTCACATACATACTAAGCTAATAATAAATATATATTCCAATTGCATATTAGATATTTAGGAGTTATTAATACCACTTTTATAATAACATGCTTATTCCTTATTTTATATGTATTTAGCATACATATTATTATACTAATGGTTGTCGAAGTATCTCGATGCAGTGTAAAAGTTCAACACCCTCAAAAAGAGAGTTCGGAATACTAAAAAAACAAAGAATATATTTATGAAAGCAATACTATGTGCATATGTATTAAGATCATATTAGTTAAATTGTAGTTTTTCGGTAAAATATAATTTTCACGCATTTTGGAGCTGAATTCAACATGTCAAATAGCTTTAATTCAATGAATAGGACTCATGATAGTATTTTATTTGTCGGCTCTAGGTAAGTACGAGGTGGCAATCACAACACTGATTTGTGTTTTATTTTACTAAGATAGCATAGATTCAGCATAATCGCGTAATTTTATTTTTGTGCATTCTAGTACTAATACTATATTTGCATTATTAATTGGAATCTAATTGAATTATTTTTTTATTTAATGATTGGTTATGGGGCTAGGTTCTATCAAATTATAATAAAACCTGCTACATAGGATCATAAGTTAAAATATGACTAGTTTTTTCTTTCTAAGTTGGGATTCACCAACTTTATCTACACTTGAGTGTATGGGAATGATCAATAATGTGGTGAGTAAGCTAACGACGATCTAAAGCTTGACACTTAGAAAGTAAAGTGTAAAATACCCAAAATACCCCTCAGAATTTAAGTTATACTTTTTCTTAGTCATTAAGTGTTGATTTTGGACCAAATCTAGTCATTTGTTTTTCTTTCTCTCCAACTATGACCTGAAATTCTCTAACTCATTTTTAAACTTCTCTCAACTTGTCTTAACTATATCTAAAAGTTTCCAATTGATAGAACTCAAGTTAGAGCTCTAGAAAGCAAGATAGATCCAAACTAGTCAAGGTAATTCTACTAGTTTTTCTTCTTAGATCTTATTCTTTAATTTTAATTCTCTACTTGATACCACTTAAATAATATTTCCTCAGGTCTTCTTGAGTCCTAAAATGTAATTCTAAGCCTCAGGAATCAGTTCAGTGGAAGTAGAAGGCAAGAACTTCAACAAAAGCTCAAACTAGCCAAGGTGAGACCTAATAGGGATTTTGAGGTTGTAATTGATTTTTTTGTTGCAGTCCTTAAACTAAAACTTTTATTTGATCTCATAAAATTTCTAGGAAATTTATATATTACTAGAAACATAGAATTTAAGTAGATGATCAAAGTTAGACCTAAAACCCCAAAGTTTGTTATTCATAGATTTAAGTGTTTTTATGTGTAGTAGATTAAGTTTTCCATATTTGTAATCTGATTTCTTAAATATAGAGTATATATTCTATTGATTCTATTATGTATTATACTTATTTGTTAGTTGATTGTGATGAAACATAAGTATAAAAATTGTTTTAAACTTGTTTAAGTTGATAGGAATTCAAGTGCACTTAGGTTGTTCTAAATTATCTTATTTGATATGCATATGTGGGAATTAGTTTGTAAAATTTTATTGCAGGTCTAAAACTATAATTTTAATTATATGGGAATATCCCAAAGATAGGAAGTTATTGTCCAAATATTTTTAAAATAAAATGGCATTATTTAGAGAAAAATGGACTAGTTTTACAAAATTATGTGCCATTTTAGATCATTTTTGTATTAATGAACTAGTATTTATATTTTAATACTTTAAAAAAAATTTCAATACTAGTTATTGACTACCAAGTGCCTTAAGTGATTTGTATGCTTCTGAGTCATTATATGATCAAGTTTCCTAATTTGATGATAGTTCTAATTTCGGTCTTTTTTAAGTATCTTGATGCATTTTTTTGGTAAAATGTGCATCTTAAATAATAGTAATTTATGGCAAGTGATTAGTACACCAATCTCTAGAGGATATTACACCAATCTCTAGAGAATATTGATCTTTTCCACATTCCATTTTTATTTAGGACACAAGGTAAGGAAAAGCTTACAATTATATCACAAGAATTACATAGAAGATGTCATTACGTGAAATTTACTTATCCTTGAAAGTTATGAAATAGCATGTGCATGGAACGTTTTACATGCAAATTGAAAATTTCATTACAAAGTATTTAAAAGTGAGTATCATTATACTAATTTTATAAGATAAGTTTTAATGGCAATTGTTAGTCTGTCAAAGCTAGGTAGGTAAGTCTGTTGATGCAGACTTTCCCGTTGAAGCGGGATTTGCGGATCTCATAATGTGTCTCATTGAAGCAGGACAATATTAGCGCGGTGTGGGATGCCCCTTTGATAAAGGAAGGAGTTTTCAAAAACCTCACATGACAGTAAAAATCTTCTTTTTATTCTTGACCAAAGTTTCTGCCCAATATTATCATGGCCTATCGACTTATGGGACTAATAATATACAAAAAGGCCCAACTATGAGTATTTTTGAAGAAAATCTATGGACTCAAATATTTAAGAAAGAAAAGTGTACAATAGGAACTGGATGAAGTTTTAAAACATACATAAGCATGTATAGTTTTTACTTACTGAGCCTTAGCTCATTTTAGTCTTGTGATGTAGATGATGGGGAATATTTTAGTATTGAGTAGATGGTTACCTGGCCTGCCTTTTATCACCATGATCATACAGATGTGGACGAGCATGACCTGTGAGCGACATTTTTGTTTTAAGATATTTTAGTGTAATGTAAATACTACTGCTGATAGCAAAATAGACGGATGAAAATCTTTTTTGATTATACATTTTGTAAAGATATTTTTAGCAAGATATGCCATAAATTTGCTTTTGTTTAAAGGTTTTGGAAAGTTCAAATTTGCCAACCTTTTTATAAAACTAAAGATATAGTTTAAAAAAGAATAATACTTCATAGTTTGACTATATATGATAGTATAGTTAAACTAAAGGGTGTTACAGTAAGCAATACTATTTCAAATATTTTCAATATATATATATAGTATTTTCACACATGATTTGACAATGAAGTTGATAATATGGCATACACAATATTGATGTAATAAAAATCCTCCTATGTATGAACTTACCAAGTTTCGAAGTAATTTTATGGCCTTTGTCTTAGAGGTAGCACTATCGAAAGTGATAGAATAATATCGTTTACTACGTCATATTCTTCTATAATACTTAAGATTCTTTTACAAATAATTTCAGCAGTGTGCCCTTGATCAATGACTTTAAAACCAACTATTCTTTTTTGTAATGTGCAACTACACTTATATAATCTTGTTCAGAATTAGTATCCTAAATATCAAATGTCAATGTAATGCAAAAATTTAATGCAAGTATTTCAAATGTTACTTTGGCGTGTATATTTTTATGAACTTTAAGTAAATCACTTCTAGTAGTATTCCTAAAAGCCTTTTTGAAATTTGGTTAAATATGATCATCTAATTTGTTCTTCATATTCATTGGACTCATCAATACAAAGTGGCAAATCCTTTGATACAATAAAGTATGCTAATGACTCCCTAACGACTAAAAGATCATAGTTCTAACTATTTACCGAACCATTATTGTTAATTTGAAGTATTAATTGAGTAGATTGTATACCTCTTTGAGGACCTTGATATTTAGGAAAACATTTTTTCTTGTGTCTTTTGGGGTAGGTAGTACTGCTAGATGATTTAGCAGAGAATAGTTTCTTACAATATTTGTACTTCGCCATTTTTGTTTTGTTGTTATTATCATCATCTTAGTATTGCATAACGAAATGATCTCATACATTAAAATTTTTCCTCACATGTTTTAATTTTGAGGTCATATTTGCACTAGGAGAACAACTAACTTGAAATTATGAATGACTTTCACTCACATGTTGATTATTTTATATTTTAGGAACTTGATCACCCCTTTCTATTATGCAGATTTATTCTTCTTCCTCATTAACATACATCTCCAAATTAATAGGAAAATTCTTTGACATATCTATATCCTACATTAACTAATTTTAATTAGAATGATAGTTAACAATTTAACATTAAACATTTTACTAAATTAACTAATTTAAATTACAATAATAATTAACATATTACTATTTGACTATATTGACTAATTTAAATTAAATGATAATTAATATATTACTATTTTACTACATTGATTAATTTTAAATTTAATTAGAATTAAAATTAACAATTTAACATTAAAACATATTTTTATATTATTTAATTTAAATTACAATGATAATTAACATATTACTATTTTACTACATTGACTAGTTTTAAATTTAATTAGAATGAAAATTAATAATTTAATATTAAACATATTACTACATTAACTAATTCAAATTACAATGACAATTAACATATTCTTTTACTATATTGACTAATTTTAAATTTAATTAGATTGAAAATTAATAATTTAATATTAAACATATTACTATATTAACTAATTTAAATTACAATTATAATTATCATATTACTATATTAAATAATTTTAATAAGAATGAAAATCAAAACATAAAATATTTCAACAAACTAATTAATATTAAAAAGATAAGCGTGATAAATTAAAGTTTAAAAATTTAGAAATTAAATTAACCTTGAATTTAGATTTGAGTAGACATGGAATTTGGATTTTAGTTGGATAATTAGATGCTAGAAATTGGAAGAACTGAAGCTTAAAAATATAAATAAAGAATATAATTATAAATTATAATTTTGTAATTATTAATATTAAATAGTAATTATACTATATAATTAATTCGAGAAAATATAAATTAAGAATTTGAGAAAATAATAGAGAAATGAGAGAATAAAGAGAGAAGAAAATTATTTATGTGAAAAATGAGTGAGGGAAATGGGGATATATATATATATATGGTAGAATTTCAGAATTTTTTGTTTTTTTATTTATTAATTTTTTAATTAAAAAACAGCTAAAATAGCCATTGGCTGATATAGCCGTTGCCCAACGGCATGACACTTAAAAAAAAACTGGGCCTATGAAAAAGGCCCGTAACCGTTACATTTATATAAAAAATTATAGCAAATTAGGAAATATACGGTACTTTAGATCGAAAAATACCATATTATCTTTTTTCTCTGTTTTCCTCTTCCTCTCACTTAGGTCTGAAAGTTGGCGACCTTGTCTCCTCAACATCTATGGCTGGCAACCTCATCTTCTCCACTCCTATTCACGCTAACAATACCTCTGGTAGTTATGCTAGTTCCAGCTTTTGCGAATTTCATCTGGTACAAATTTCTTTTTCTTTTTTTTTTTTTGTTTTTCAAAGTTATGTAATCATATTATGTTCTACTTTGTTTAATTTTGAGTTCATTTATAATATTTATGATTTTATTGTCAAATTGTCTATTTATAATTTTTTGAGATTTTGGGTGACACTACTATGATTTTGTTTGAATTGATAAGAATTTATTTGAGTTCCATCTTGATTGAAAGATAGAATTTTTTTTCCTATTGTTGAGGACTATGTCTTATTTGAGTTAGGTTTTAGATTTGATTCCATATTTTCGGTGTAGTGCATAGTTCATGATGCTTTGCTTCGTATATGTAATAGTGCTTTCTTTTTATTCCAATATTGAAATGGTAACTAGGTTAGGTTGGAGTTCTGAATTTTGGTAATAAAAAATTTATAATTCTTCAAGCAAGTCCTAATTTTCACCATTAAAGTGAATATGCAGAATGAGTCTTTCTTTCATATGAAATCTGTATTTTTGTTGATTTGGAATTCAATTATGTTACCTACCTTAGTTATTTGACATGGTGAACTGATTCCTTAGTAGATGCTTTTAGTTAAGAGTTGTATCATTTGTAACTATCAGCCACATCATATGGATGATCTTACACTATCTGGATTGAAGGAATTTTTTAAAGCAAGAGAACATCATGCCAAAGATTTCAATACTGTGACACTAGACTTTGGACATGTATACGGAGTGGTAAGAGTTTGAGTTTTCTTTTTCTCTTTAGAGGATTACTGAAATCTCCTGATGCAAAAATATTGTTTGAAACTTGATATATTACAAATGGTAATGAAGGATCCAATTTCGTCCATACTATATGGTTGGCATAAGGAGATTTTGAGATTGTTATTTTATAAACTTATTCAAAAAAGATTCCTAGAGATTTAACTGTCTTAGAACATCACAAACCTTGTTTATTTTAAGATATATAGTCATTGGAGGTTTGTTTTTAGTTTCCTTTAAGCATATTTGTTTATGTTTCTTAGCTAACAAGTACTCATCGTTGATCCTTTAAATCTTTGTAGCAAGCTAAGTAGTTCCAGCAACTTTTGAGGTTATAGTGCTACATTCATTTTGGTTGATAATTATTAGACCTTTTTAACATGATAACCATGTCTATTTAAGCATGTTCATGGTTTGAATAATTTCTGTAATTTAAGTCATATCAATTTTATTTTTTTGTTTAGATTATCATTTAATTTTTTATTATTGTATGCAGGATGTTCGAGGGGAAAAAATAATAGTTTGGAACAAATGGCTACTTTTACTAGTTTGAAACCAATGGCTGCTTTTACTCTTTATAGAGTTGTAGCATATTGCAGATATTATAGCATTAAAAGTGAAAGATATATAGTAATAACCAGTGGAGCAAATGAAGTGAGAAACTGAGACTAGTAACTAAATTGGCTAGTGCTACTTCTAAATAAGAAGGAGTGTTGTGATTTTTATTACACATTAGCTATAAATTTATTCCTTTATTTTTTCTCTTTTAAGTTTCCTCATACGTATTAATATGGTAAAGTAACTAGTTTACTAAGGATCGGTGGTAACCACTGACTGGTAACGATTTTATTAAATAGTAAATGATAAGTGGACTAGTTATTGGTAATCAGTTCGTTTATTAGTTACAATTTTATCAAATGTGAATTGGTCGCCAAATGGATCAAGATTTTGTTAAATAGTAACAAGATTGGTTATCAAAAACTAGTCATTAGATTGGTTATCAATAACTAGTAACTAGATTGGTTACGATTTTGTTGAATGATAAACAGTAACTAAACTGGTTATCAATAACTAGTAACTATATTAACTACCAATAATTAGTAACCAGCCTGATAATTGGTTATTATTTTGTTAAATGGTAACTAGTAATAAGTCACCAGTTTTATAATTAGCTATTAATCTTGTTATCAATGTAATATCAAATTTGGTTACCAAATTGGTTACGATTGGTGAGCAGTAACTAGATTGGTTACTGATAACTAGTAATCAAATTGGTTACGATTTTGTTAAATAATAACTAATAACTAAATTGGTTACCGATAATTGGTAATGGAGATCATTATTCGTTGTAATCTAATGGCTTGGTTGGTAAAAAAACTAGTATTCAGTAACTAAATTGGTTGGTAAAGAATCCAAAAACAAGAAACCAGATTCACTACTAATGTGATAAGTAGCATAGCCAAATTGGTTATTGGCCAGTTTGGATATGTGTACCTAGATTGTAGTTATTAGTTACTATTGTTTACAATGTATTTATTATTGTTTGTTGAGATAAAAAAGTCTAAAAAAAATCCAACAAAAAGAAAAAAAATTATTCTTAAAAAAGTATATAAAAAAATAGAAAAAAGAATAACTTCTTCTATCTCTAAGAGAAGAAAAAAGAAACAGAGAAAATTCAAGGGAGTTAGTGCCTTATTAATAAAATGAAACTAAATTGTAAAAAGAATTAAAAAGAAAAAAGTAAGAAATAGAAAAAATAATTAAAAAGAAAAACAAAACATAAAATAGAACACATCAAGATTCGAACCATGAATCTATGTTAAAAAGATGCAGCTACAATTACTTGTAATTAAAATATTGCAGGTTTTTGATATTTTAATCCACTTTATAATATATACCTATGTTAAAAGAAAAATGGCTTCATTTACAGTATTTGCCACTGCATTTTAGACTCTCAATTTTTTTCAAAAATGCCAACTGGACATAAGTATGGAAAATAATAAACTTTTAGTATTGTATATATGTAATTCTTTTTCATTTTTAAAGGTAACAACCGAAAAAACCCAAAAAAATAAAAAATCTAGCTAACCCACGGTCAAGAAAGATAGACTCAGTCTAGTGCTAGGAATACGGGACAGGACGGCTCACTAGCTATAGTACTGGGTCGCGGTCCAGTCTATTTGGCCGACCCATTTTGATAACTTTACGTACAACTGATGGGGCTGATGATGTTGCAAATTTTTATGTCAAGAGAAGATCTAGTGTGCTGTTGTTTAATGTTTGACGGTGAATGATGAATGCATGACTCAAGCATATTGGAAATTCCTTTAAATAAGACGAGATAGTGGTATTAGATTTAAATTAATAGATTCTGACTGAGGTTCGACATATAGTCAGGCTATCACAAAATTGAAAGTATAATAGCTACTTCGAGAGTAGGATCAGATTACGTAGATAAAGGCGGTGCGGACGGTTCCTATAGTACTACTACAACTCACGAACAACTCCTAAAAGCTGACTATGATTTTCGTGTGCCTTTATGACCGTGAAATCATCAAATGACCTTCCCCATATTCGTCACTTTCTTCTTCATTTCATCCTCTAATGTGGTATCTAAAGCCTTAAGCTAAATGCGGCAATATAATAGTTAAAAACATCCACTAAATAACTTAACAATATTACGACAATTTGATATACAATACTGGAATTTCATATCTATATTTATGATTATAAAGGATTCTTACTGTTGGATCGGTTTCTCACCGGCCATCCAGGTGTTTTTGAACCGCTGATGATGTGTCCTTTAACTGTCCACGTGTCCTTGCAATTCTAAAGTGCTCTGAACTTCAGGCAGGATCGGAGAGGCGGGGGTGACCACCTGCAAAGACTCTCCGATGCTTAAGTCAGTAGTCTTTCTTTGATTCATGGTAGCAAGGATTTAGTTCTATATGAGTATATCTTTGTTTCTTGCTCGTAAACTTTTAAAATCTCTTTTCGTATGCATACATGCCTCTTTCGGGAATGCATGACTCATATATATATAGTCCTGAGATTGTCAACCACCTGGATCTCAATCTCAGGACTGAGTACCTTTTTCCTCAAAGTTTTTTTCAGAGGTCACGGGCCGAGATTACAGTGATCTCCTCTGTATCACTGTAGCCCGGATTCCGCCGCCTCCTATAGCTTGAGTCTGTCAGGGGTGAGATTTGGACAAATCACCGTTTTGTCAGGATGGCTTGCCCCTTGCACACACCTACCCAAGATCGTATTAAATGCTCTGTCTGGGTCTGGAGTTGTGAGTTGCTTTCCATTGTATTCTGGTGGAAGACCCCTGGGGCTTCCGACCCCCCAACTGTCAAGGTAAGGGTCGGACTGGGCCGAGTCTATCTAGGGTCTGTCGGACAGCTGAACGGCCGATGTGGTATCACGTGTGACTCGCGTGGCCTTCAGCTAATCACTCTCGACACCTGTCAGACGGTGGGCACTGTCTGTGACCTGTTCTGCTGCTTAATTGTCCACGTGGTGTATGATTTGGGAACGGATCCCACAACTGTCCCCATTTCCCTACTTGATGGATTCGTATCTGTCAAGTGGGGAAATCGTTTATCCATTTTTCCAATCTGGGGGATGCACGTGGCTCCCCCTTGCCGACGCGGAGGCACGCCATCCCATGTCACGAAATTTTGTTTAAATTTCGAAGTTTCGACTGTTCGGTCTCCTTTGCTCTCCCCTTTTCTAGAAAAACTCTTCAGCTCCCCCTCTATAAAAGCTGCAATTACGCTCATTTGCCTCTTTACTAAAATCTTCAATTGTTCTAGCCTCATAAAATCCTAGGGTTTCTGACTTCCTCCCTTCTAGAGACTTTTACTCTTTCAATTGTATCCAGAACAATGGCTTTAGGTCAAGATCAGGAATTGCGCCCCATCATAGATTCGGAGTTGGATTCACTAAGGAGACAGCTCTACCTCCCCGGTGGAGTGACGCTGCAAAGAGTCGAGGGCCCTGCAGATTGGTATCTTCGTCCCTCCGCCCCCGAAGGCTCTATTATCTTGGGCAGAAAATATCTGGAATGGCTGCGATTCACTCTCGACACCTGTCAGACGGTGGGCCCCATCTGTGACCTGTTCTGCCACTTAATTGTCCACGTGGTGTATGATTTAGGAACGGATTCCACAACTGCCCCCATTTCCCTACTTGATGGATTCGTATCCGTCAAGTGGAGAAATCGTTTATCCGTTCTTCCAATTTGGGGGATGCACGTGGCTCCCCCTTGCCAATGTGGAGGCACGCTATCCTATGTCACGAAATTTTGTTTAAATTTCGAAGTTCCGACTGTTCGGTCTCCTTTGCTCTCCCATTTTCCAGAAAAACTCTCCACCTCCTCCTCTATAAAAGCCGCAATTACACTCATTTGCCTCCTTACTAAAATCTTCAATTGTTCTAGCCTCATAAAATCCTAGGGTTTCCAACTTCTTCCCTTCTAGAGACTTTTACTCTTTCAATTGTATCCAGAACAATGGCTTCGGGTCAAGATCAGGAATTGCACCCCATCGTGGATTCAGAGTTGGATTCACTAAGGAGACAGCTCTGCCTCACCGGTGGAGTGACACTGCAAAGGGTCGAGGGCCCTGCGGATTGGTATCTTTGTCCCTCTGCCCCCGAAGGCTCTATTATCTTGGGTAGAAAACATCTGGAATGGCTGCGATTCCCCCTTCCTTCTCTGATCCACCAATTCTTCGCTTTGACGGGGATCCATCCGATGCAGTTAAACACAAACGGGGTCATGATTCTGATGGGGCTTTCTGCCCTGTCAGTTCTCTATAATCTATATATCGACCTGGAGGTGGTCTTTTATGCTTACAAACTTACTCTCATCCCCAAGAAGAATTCCTACCCCACCTTTTAGTTCTAATCGCTTCCAGAACGTCACATCTTCTGGGGCTTGCTGAGGTCAGACAAGTAATGGGACTCCCACACTAGGCTATACACCGTTGGAGGGGCGTAGTGCTCCCCTCGGGTGAATGGCGAGCACTTCCACATTCCCTCAGTTTTCCTGCAGAGTAAATGCTAGGTCGTGATTTTTGGGTCTGTGTTCTCCTCGTCTATTATTGCTCACATTTATTTTGTCTTATGCAGCCTCGGCAGAAGAGAGTAGGTTCGAGCCGCATTTGTCAGCGGGGCGGCTCAAAGGCCTGGAGGGGATCGTCATCTTCAGATTTCCTGGGGATTGTCGACACATCCAGGTCACCCTCAACTCCCTGGTGATGAATATGATGCCAGGATGGTTTCATACCTTCCCTTCCCCTTGAACACCTGGGTCATCACGAAGCACCTACGGAGCCGACTTGATGCCTCTGCCCTGAACCGATTCCGCCAGAACGAGCATGACCGCATTGCCATGGTGGGTCGTCAGGTTACGGCTTTAAGCTAGTTGGCAGGCTCAAACGACCTGGTGGCACCGACCAGCCACGAACTCGAAGAAGCTGTGAGGCTCGTGACCGAGGAGTGCATCAGGCTCCGTAGGGAAGAATCCGCTACCCCTAAGAGGGCTAGAGGTGGGTTCATTTCCGTATCCTTGAGCTTCGTCGATTGGGTTACGACTGTGATCTAAACATGTTGCTTATTTTTTACAGGTTCTGAGACGGGCCCATCGGCAGACCCCTCCCATTCAAAGGGGGGCCGCGGGACATAAGGCTCGCCTCAAGGCACCCACTAGCCGATATCTCGTGGTGTCCTCAGAAGATGAAGTGCCCACGGTCCCCCGCTCCGATGCAAGTAGACCTCTATCCGGGGGAACGTCTGCCACAAAGATCGTATATGGCAAAGGGATGCCCCTGAGTCTACTTAGGGGGTCTGCTGCACCAACCTCATCCACCCCTAACTCCGGTTCGAAACCGGGTGCTACTTGCCTCGGTGGGGAGATCGCTGAGCTTAGTGGGGGGGAGGGCTCCGAGGTTGAAGTCTCGGCTATCTTCCCCTCCCCTGGTCCCAATAAAGTGGCCCCACGAGGTCGGCTCATCTAATAAAGAAAAGGGTCGGGCAGAGAAGAGGGGCAAGGTTGCCCCCTCATCTGACAGTGATGACGATGGGGCCATGCTGACCCTTTTAAGGAGAAGAAGGTCCGTGCACAGTGGCCCACCAAGAGGAGATGCACCACCTCCCGCCGTGGCCGATGACGCTCTCGGTGGCACTGAGCTTTCCTCTGTCCCTACCGCCACTGCTTCGAGGGCGTGCCCGGCTGGGGGAGAGGGTGTCCTCACAGCTAGCGGGGTGGAGCCGTGTTCCACAGGCGCAGGCAACGCCTAAAGAGAGGGTCCAGCCGTAGAGCCGGAGCTGGAGGCGCTCTCTTTGGAGAACGTTGAGCGTGTCACCAGCTGTACCTTCGCACAGGTTTGGTCCACTCGGTTGCTTCTATATTTTTTAGCATCCTTGCTAGATGCTGACCCCCTTTTTTTTGTTTAACTTGCAGCTGGCCGCCATCCGGGCTTTCTATTCCTCTCGCATCAGGGATTTGACTGAGCAGCTGAGCTCCCGCTCTGCACTGGCCGAGCGCAGCGAGGCCGCCCTCGCCGAGTTGAGGTCTAACTTCGATTTATATCAGAGCCTCGAGGAGGCGAGGGTCAGCAGCACAGTGGCTCACGCTCTAAGTGTCAAAAGGACCAGGCACGAGGAGCCGGCTGTGAGACTGGTCGAGGCGGAGGCCGACAAACTTACTCAATCTAAGGCCACCAGACTGGCTCAGAACGAGCTAAGGGTCAAGGAGCAAGAACTGCAGAGCACGGGGGTAGAGATTGGACTGGCTTTCGTCGCTCGTGACAGGGCTGTTGCCAAAGAAGCGAGGAAAGCCGAGGCAAAAGCCTAGCTAGAGGCCCACTCTTTGCAACGCAGACTTGACCAGTCCAACGAGGTAAATTGATATCTTTTCTTGGATCACAAAAATCTGATGGAGGCTCATGTGGAGATGTCTCACAAACACAGCGAGGACCTTGCTGGCATTAACACTTTTTTGGTCGACTTATCACAACGGCAAGTGGAGCTCAGGCTGGCAGCACTGAAGGATACGCTAACGGACGCAGAAAAACTGAAAACGAGGTACCAGAGATAGGTGGATGTCCTTTCTGCAGAAAGTTACAGGTCTGACTGGGAGAATAGAGAGTTCAAAGGCCACACTGAGGTGGTAACGCCAGACAAGTTTGACGAGCAAAAAGGTATCGAGAGAGACCACTATTCCGTCAAGCACTATATGCAGCAGCTTAGGGATGAGATCAGCATCACGTATCTGGCTGACGTGCTGAAGATGCTTGCCACCGAAAAGGACGGGCCCTCTACATCCGCCTCTGGTGCCAAAGAGCTTATCCCCATTTCTGATCTGCCAGATCAAACTTCGGAAGCCCCTGGCGGTCAGCCTGGTCTCGGGGTCTCAACTGGTGAGGGGTCTGGTGCGGTCATTGTATCTAGTAATGAATCCAACCCTGGTACGCCACCCTTCACCGGGGCTGGTCCAAGCGCTGGGACTGGCTGCGCTCCCCTGGCCGGAGGTAATTAGGGTCCCTAATTTTGTACATTTGTAAAGCTGCCCTCGTTGTAACCCTCTATATAAATAATAAGAACAGTGCAATTCTCTTTAGTCTGTTTTCTTTTTCTTTGTTGACCGCGTCCGGGGTAAAGTTAAACCTTGTTGTAGCCGTCTGTATAAATAATTGTGGACGACTCGGATGGACATGATTTCGGACTATTAGTGAGTCCTCCTCGAGCCATGACTGTCAAGATTAGTTCTGGAGATAGGGATGCGAGCTTTGACTCATCCTGTTTTACGGAGGTATAACTTCTATTATGACTTGTTTTGGTAGAGTTTGACCTGTGCGTGTGGCTGGACTTCTCCGATCCCAAATGGGACCACGCTCGGAACCAACTCTAGGGATTGGTCGATCATTGTTTGGACCCGTCGTTGCAAAGGAGAAGGCATGGGCTCAACTCTTACCGGGAACAAACAGGGCACTACCACTCCGATGTCTCCCTACGAGACTGTTCGCGACCCGTCTCCCGTAAATAGGGCTTATGAGCGTGCATCACTGTTGGCCGTGCGCTTTGTATTTTTAGGACATAATAAACAAACTTTAATCTTAATTCCTGTCTTCAAGTTTGGTCTGGTACTGGACTACTTCTAACGGGTAGGCTCCAAATCCATTCACATCCTGCCCATGCACAAATAAGCCATCCCCTGGGTAGAGCATGCTTTTCTTTAGCTCTTCGTATAGCTAAAACGTTCCTTAGGGAGGGTCCACTTCCAACGGGTGGATTCCGACCCTGCTTTCCTTTAGCCATTCGTATAGCTAAAATGTTCCTTAGGGAGGGTCCACTTCCAACGGGTGGATCCCAACCCTGCTTTCCTTTAGCCATTCATATAGCCAAAATATTCCTTAGGAAGGGTCCACTTCTGACGGATGGATCCCGACCCTACTTTTCTTTAGCTATTCGTATAGTTAAAATGTTCCTTAGGGGGTCTACTGGCAAGCTTTTGGGTTGCGCACTCCTTTTCTCCTCGTACATTTTCTCAGGTTATCGGCAAGCGTTTTATTGCACGATGTGATTCCTATAGTACGATCGTTTTCGAGGTCTGCTGGCAAATTTTGGTTGCGCAACTCCTCCTTCTTCGTACATTTTCTCTGGTCATCGACAAGCGACGTGATCCCCATAGTACGACTATTTTTGAGGTCTGATGGCAAGTTTTTGGTGTGCAGCTCTTTCCTTTTCTTACGTTTTCTCGGGTTGTCGACAAGCGACGTGATCCCTATAGCACGATCATTTTTGAGGTCTACTGGCAAGTTTTTGGTTGCGCAGTTCTTTCCTCTTCGTACATTTTCTAGGTCGTCGACAAGCAACGTGATCCCCATAGTACGACCATTTTTTAGGTCTGCTGGCAAGTTTCTGGCTGAGTAGCTATTTCCTCTTCGTACATTTTCTCGGGTCATCGACGAGCGATATGATCCCCATAGTTAGATCGTCTTTGAGGTCTGCTGGCAAGTTTTTGGTTGCGCAGCTCTTTCCTCTTCGTACGTTTTCTCGGGTCGTCGACAAGCGACGTGATTCCTATAGTACGATCGTTTTTGAGGTCTGCTAGCAAGTTTTTGGTTGCGCAGCTCTTTTCTCTTCGTACATTTTCTCGGGTCGTCGACAAGCGACGTGATCCCCATAGTACGATCGTTTTTGAGGTCTACTGGCAAGTTTTTTGTTGCACAGCTCTTTCCTCTTTGTACGTTTTCTCGGGTCGTCGACGAGCGACGTGATCCCCATAGTACGATCATTGATTATGCGAGTAGCGCGTATGGTCCGCAAATGCGGTAGACCCTTTTCCGTGGCAACCCAATATGACTTTTTGCCTGTGCAACTGAGGCGTAGGGTCTGCCACTGTGGGCAGACCCTTTTCCATAGCAGCCTGGTATGATCTTTTGCCTGTGCAAATAAAACGTTGGGTCTGCCACTGTGGGCAGACCCTTTTCCGTGTTACAGAAAATCTGACTTGTTTCGGAACTAAGCTTTTTAATAATATAAGCATTCACATGGGTCTCGCGTGTGAATAGTGTGTGGGGTCTGCCACTGTGGGCAGAACTTTTTCCATAGCAACCCAAAAGATGAATCTATGCGGCAAAAAGGGAACTTGACCTGTTTTGGATTTAAGCTTTTCAATAATATAAGCATTCACATGGTCTTACATCATATGCATGTGTCTCACACGTGATACTTTTTCAGGTGCTGAGCATTCCACGTGTTCGGTAAGTTTTTCCCAGTCTTAAGTTCTCTTAGGACATACGCACCATTGTCGAGTGCTTTGATCACCTTATAGGATCCGAATCAATTGGAGTCCAGTTTTGAGGAATTCTTTGTTCTAACTTTCAGGACCCAATCCCCAACGTTAAATCGTCGAGTACTAACCTTTTTTGCGAAGTAGGACCTAGCCTGCTGGTGGTATGAAGCTAGGTAGACCAGGGCCATATTTCTCGTTTCTTCCAGGAAGTCTGTGTTGCGGCTTAGCTGGCGTTCGTTTAAAGGGGCATCTCTCACCACTTCGGAACAGAGGGTCAGGAGGCCGACTTCGGTCGGGATCACAGCCTCTGAGCCGTAGACCATGGTGAATGGCGTTCTTCCAGTCGACCTCCGCTCTGTGGTTCGGTGGGCCCACACAACGGCCGGCAGCTCTTCTAATCACTTGCCTTTAGCTTCCTGCAAGTTCTTTTTGATGTTGCTGAATATGGCTTTATTCGTTGCCTCCGCTTGGCCGTTCTCCTGAGGGTAGTTCACGGAAGAGAAACTGAGCCTTATATCATACAGCTCACACAGCTCCTTGATCGTAGCATTTTGGAACTGTGTCCCATGATCGGCATGTATCTCTTTCGAAATCCTGAACTGAAAGATTATGTTCTTCCAGATGAAGTTAATCATGTCTGTCTTACTAACGGTCGCGTAGGCTTTAGCCTCTACCCATTTGGTGAAGTAATCTGTGGCCAGCAGGATGTACCTCCTTCCCCCTAGACTTCTGGGGAGCTCTCCGACGATGTCCATACCCCATTTGGCAAACGGCCAGGGAGTTATGTTCGAATGAAGTACCTCCGCGGGCTGGCGTCTCATTGGGGCAAACCTCTGGCACTTATCACATTTCTTAACGAATCGGGCCGCCTCTGTCATCATGTATGGCCAGAAGTATCCGGCCATTATAGCCTTGTAGGCAAGGCTGTGTCTGCCAGAGTGGTTGTCGTATACTCCCTCGTGGATTTTCTCCATTAGCTTTTGCGCTTCGACAGGACCTATACACCGCAACATCGGACCCATTGTCGATCTCCTGTATAGTTGTTCCCCTACCATCGAGTACCTGGCAGCCTTCAACCTGACTAACCTTGCTTCTCGGGGCTCCGCGAGTAGGTTTCCCAATGTCAAATACTGGGTAATGGGTTTCATCCACCCTTCGTCAGCAGTTCCAGTTGCAAACACATGGTGCGCAGGGGTCTGCGGGGGGTCCTCCATGTTCCTGCCTTCTAGGAGAACTTCTGTGCTTCCGGCCGTACCCCCGATTGAGGCACTCTTAGCTAGCTCATCAGCCCTCTAGTTCATCTCCCTGGGGATCGGTTCAATATTGAAATTGCCAAAGTGAGCTTTTGCCCCCATTACCTTAGAGAAGTACCTGTGCAACCTCGGTTCTTTTACTTTGAAGTTTCCCCTGACCTGACCCGCGATCAACTGCAAGTCGGTCTTTACTGCAATGTTCTCTACTCTGAAGTGCAGTGCCAGCTTAAGGCCTTGCAGTAGTGCCTCATACTCTGCCTCATTGTTAGTCACCTAGAAGCCGAGCCTCAATGCCTTCTCAACTCTAAGACCCATTGAGGTCTGCAGGACTATCCAGATACCTGACCCTGAGGCATTCGTGGATCCGTCGGTGTAGAGCGTCCAGGCTAAAGGGGGGCGAAGTTAAGACATCTGAAACAGATCGTGCAGCTCACCGAAGGATTCGATTTCCACCAAGAAATCCGCCATGACTTGTACTTTCTTCGCCGCTCAAGGCCGATACTCGATGTCGTATATTCCCAGCTTGATGGCCCACTTGGTCAGTCTGGCTTGGCCAAAATTTGCCAAACAGGGAAATCCGTATACACGGTGATCGAGTGTGCCTCAATGTACTGCCGGAGTTTCTTTTTAGCGTTGACCAGAGCGAGGACCAGCTTTTCTTCCACACTATATCGCGTCTCGGCAACCAGGAGTATGTGGCTTATACAAAACACTGGTTTCTGTTTGCCATCTTCCTCGATGAATAGTACGGCGCTGATCGCTACTTCGGATACTAATAAATAGGCATACAGGCGCTCCCCCTCTGCTGGGGAAGCTAGGATAAGTGGGTGACTCAAATACAGCTTGAGATCTATCAGTGCCCTGTCTTATTCCTCCCCCCAAACGATAGTAGAGCTTTTCTTCAAGTACTGGAAGAAAGGCTTGCATCGGTCGGACATCTTGGAACGAATCGGCTGAGAGCGGCTATCTTCCTAGCCAGGCGTTGGACCTCCCGAATGGTCGAGGGTCTCTGCACATTTGCGATCGAGGTCAGCTGGGTCGAGTTTGCCTCAATACCCCTCCTGCTCACGATATGTCCCAGGAATTGACCGGAGGACACCCTGAACGCGCATTTCTTGGAATTCAGATGCATCCGATATTGCCTCAGAATCTAAAAACATTCGTCTAGGTGTCTCAGATGGTCTGAATCTTCTCTGCTCTTCACGACCATGTCGTCAATATAGACCTCCATAGTCTTCCCTAGTAGCCCGGCGAACATCTTATTCATGAACCTTTGGTAGGTTGCCCCCGCGTACTTTAAGCCAAATGGCATACGCCTGTAGCAGTACAGACCATGCTCCGTGATAAAAGCCGTGTGGATCTAGTCTTCCGCGTACATGGGGATCTGGTTATACCCAGAGTAGGCATCTAAAAAGCTTATTCTGTTGAATCCCACCGTTGTATCTACCATTTGGTCGATTCTTGGCAGGGGGAAGCTATCCTTTGGGCAGGCCTTGTTCAGGTTGGTGAAGTCTATGCAAATACGGTCGTCGCCGTTTTTCTTTTTCACCACCACCAGGTTGGAGACCCAACAGGGTATACACATTCCCTGATCAAACCGTTCTCCAGTAGCTTTTCCACCTCCTTGTTGATCGCCCTGTTTTTCTTTGGTGCGAACCTTCTAGGTTTCTGCCTGACTGAAGGGAAATCAGGGTCTATGTTCAGTCGGTGGCAGGTGTGCGTGGGGTCTATCCTGGGCATGTTATCGTGGGACCACACAAAGACTTCCTCGTTCTGCTGTAGGAATCCCAATATCTCGTTCTTCTGCTGCTCAGGATATAAGGCCCCGATTAGAGCCATCTTTGCCGGTTCTACCTCTTTCAAAGGGACTGCTACCAGCTCCTCAATCGTGGATTTTGGACCGTCAGACTCCTCTTTGATCTGCTTCATGTACGCTGGCAGGCGGTCCTTTGATTGCTATCCATCCCCGGTCGAGGCACTTGCAATCGCGTCAGCTCCCCTCAGGGCGGTTGAAAAGCATTTCCTTGTAGAGGCCTGGTCTCTCTTGATGTCTATCATATAAGTACCATCCTTTGATAGACATCTTAAGACCTGGTGGAGGGTGGAAGCGACCCTATGCATGGTGTGGATCCATCCCCTTCCTATGACGACGTTGAAGGAGGACTGGCAGTCAATGACGACGAAGTCCACGTCCAAGCATCTCTCAGCAGCGCAGACCTTCAGGGTCACGACGCCCAATGGGCTGACCTTAGTGCTGTTGAAAGCGAACAGCGGCTGACAGGTTAGCCTGAGTGCGCTTCGATCCAGGCCCATATTCTCGAATGTGCTAAGGAACAGGATATCAACGCTGCTTCCACCGTCGACTAGGACCCTTCCGACCAACGCGGAGCTGATCTGCAGTTTAATCATCAAGGGGTCATTGTGAGGCAGGCATATCGTGGTCAAATCTTGCTGGATGAAAACGATGGGGGCGGCAGCGGCGCAGCATTCTCCCATCATCTAATGGTTGACGGAATGGTCCATCCCCCTCAGGCGCTTTACCCTTCCTTCAGCCCTTTTGAGGCATTTTTGCTTCTCCTCTTGATCCTAGGTCGGCTCTGGTCTGCACACGATGGTCGGCACTATCCTCATGGTCTACTCTCCTGACCCAGAGGCCTGTGTCTGTTTCCCCTTTTCAGGCCTGGAGACGTCTTCTTGTGGCTGGGTTCCGCTGGTTTTCTCATACTGTTTCAACCTGCCGGCATGGATTGCCATCATGACCTATGCGTAAAGGTTGCAGCAGTAGGTGGTTTCATGCCCGTAGTCTTTATGAAACTGGCAGTACCTGCTCTTGCTCTTCATGTGCTCAGGGATGCCAGATTTGGTGGGTCTTTGAAGATGCCCCTGTCCCTGTTTTGTAGGTAGATCATATCGATCGACGTGTTGAGCTCATACTTCGGCAGAGGGTCGTGGGATGTCTTCCTCCTCTTGCCACCTTCTTGACTGTCTCGGATGGGGGCTTCCTATTTCAAAGTCGGCCTTTAGTCCGGTGAGGGCCTCTTCACCCCTTGTGGGACTAGGGTTTATACCGGTGTCGTTGTTATTTCGACAGAGGTCTTGGGCGTCTTCTGGTGGCTTTCCAACACCCTGAATACCCCTTCTGACTTCGCCTGGACGTCCACCATATCGTACGGAATATTCAAAAGGAGGTGGTCCGATAGCATTGATCCTGGCTGCACTGAGTCGGCGTTATGGACTAGGGACATCACCTCTAGGAAACGCGACAGGTACTCTTGCAGGGACTCATCTGCGGCCTGCTCCAACCGGTCAGAGTCTCGCATAGTTTTTTGCTATCTCCGGACACTCGCGTACTGCTTTAGGAAACATTTGCAGAAATCTTCAAACCCGTTTATGGATTTCTTTGGGAGCTGTCTGAACCATAGCAGGGCTGGTCCTACCAGGGTCGTAGAGAAGACTTTACAGGTCATGGCCTCATCCCTGGTTTCCAAGGCCATCTTCTGTTAAAAGTGGTATATGTGATCGAGGGGGTCGGTTTTCCCCTTGGACGGCTTGAAGGTCGGGGTCGTGAAGTCCCTTGGCCTGGGCTCCATCTAGATCCAATCGGCGAAGGCCTTCCGGTTAATCCCTCGCACAGTTTGCTCTGCCAGATCGTCGGGGGTCTGGCTGTGATATGCCTCGAGTCTCTTACCCAACTCCGCCATCATCTCTTGCTTCCAGTCAGGAGGCGTACCTCCTGGGCTTCCATGGAATCTTCCGCCCATCGCCCCCCTGGTTTGTAGGGGTCTCGACTAGCTTTGCCGCGCCCCCTGCATCCGCGATCCAGATGGGGCGGGAACTTCTCCTTGCGGTTGGCTTCTGAATTCTTGTTGGACTTCTTCGTCAAAATCTTCTCTCTGCTTGCTCCTGTCTTCGCTCACCAGCAGCCCTTCGAGGCGGGCGTTATCTCTGCGTACCTCTGCGACTTCGTTCCTTAAACCCAGGATGGCCTCGTGGGCCATCTCTGCCTTCTGGTTTGCTTCTGTCAGGGCAACGAGCATCTGATCCAGGTCTATTCGTGCTTCTCGGGAGCTTCTTTCGGCATCGGGATGTGTGCTCCTGGTTGTCATCCTCAAGGGTACCATCCGATGTTGTATGGCCGTTTGTTCAGGGAGAGCGCGATCGTGAGTCTCCTACTCTTTTTCTCACACTCAACCATTTTTCCCATAGACGGTGCCAAACTGTTGGATCGGTTTCTTACCAGCCGTCTACGTGTCTTTGAACCACTGATGATGTGTCCTCTAACTGTCCACGTGTCCTTGCTATTCCAAAGTGCTCTGAACTTCAGGCAGGGTTGGACCTTCAAAGACTCTTCGATGCTTAAGTCAGTGGTCTTTCTTTGATTCAGGGTAGTAAGGACTTAGTTTTATATGAGTATATCTTTGTTTCTTGCTCGTAAACTTTTAAAATCTCTTTTTGTATGCGTACATGCCCTTCTCGGGAATACATGGCTCATATATATATAGTCTTGAGATTGTCAACCACCCGGGTCTCAATCTCAGGACTGAGTACCTTTTTCCTCAAAGTTTTTTCCAGAGGTCACGGGCCGAGATTACTGTGACCTCCTCTATATCGCTGTAGCCTAGTTTCTGCCACCTTCTATGGCTTGAGTCTATTAGGGGTGAGATTTGAACAAATCGTCATTCTGTCAGGACGGCTTGCCCCTTGTGCACACCTACCCAAGATCGCATTAAATGCTCTGTCTGGGTCTAGAGTTGTGAGTTGCTTTCCATTGTATTCTGGTGGAAGATCCCTGGGGCTTCCGACCCCCCAGCTATCAAGGTAAGGGTCAGACTGGGTCGAGTCTATCCAGGGTCTGTGATGGGCTCGGCTCTAACCTCGTACAACCCAACGGCCGATGTGGTATCACGTGTGACCCGCGTAGCCTTCAGTTAAGCACTTTCGACACCTGTCGGATAGTGAGCCCCATCTGTGACCTGTTCTGCTGCTTAATTGTCTACATAGTGTATGATTTGGGAATGGGTCCCACACTTACCACCATGTCCAATATCGCAATACCTAATGCAACAAAAACAACCTTGCAAATTATCATATATAGGCAACTTCCTCATCAATAAGAACAATTGCCAAAAATCAATGTCTTTTAACCAATAATATTGGGATGTATATCTGCACATTTAAACATAACACAAATCTATCATTAATCTAACCTGAAGAAACTTAATTGCATTCATTTCAAATAAACTTTTCTCCGACTTCTTTATTAAATTAAAGAAAGTTCTAACCTTCTTACAATCTGCTAGCGGACCAACCCATGTCTCTACATTGCTTGCTATATCAAATCAGAAATGTTCAACTATTTTTCCCTCCTTACTAGTGTCTTCTAGTCGACAACTTTCCTCCCTTATATTCATTCATGCGTAATCATTATCTGCCAGAAACATATCATCACAATCCATTGAACTAATCTTCTCACTCACATAAAAAAGTTCTTCACTATCATATAACTCAACAATCTCATTGTCACGACGAATCTCTGTTGCCATAAGCTTAGTTGTTTCATCTGATTTTCGATCATCATTATAACCATGCCTATTGTCTTCCTGTACCATGAAATCATTACCATATCCATCTCCTTTGTTTTCATTCCTAACCATGAAATCATCACCTTCAATACGGTTATCTTCATATTGTAAATCAATATCCGTGTTACTAGTTTCCCCCTCTATGACACAATTTAGTTTCATAACCGATATCTCCGCCAAGTTATTCCCAAGAGATACCTCATTTCCAACAACTTGGACTCCATCATCTAAGCTATCTTCTAACCCAATACATTCTTCATCACAATGCACAAGGTTATCACCAATCTCAATCCCACTACCTATGCATGTCATGGTCTCTAATGCACTATTTGCAAACCATGCAAACGGCTTTCATCAAGACTATATTGTTCAGTCTCCAACGATCTAATAAGTGTATCAATAAATGACTTCCAATCTTTGTCTCAATGACATTCAATCTCCTTATTTTGTATAATCATATCTGTTGGAGCGGTTTTCTCACCAGCCGTCCACGTGTCTCTGAACCGTCGATGATGCGTTTTCCAACTGTCCACGTGTCCTCGCTATACCAAAGTACTCTGAACTCCAAGCAGGGTCGGAGAGGCAGGGGTGGCTACCTACAAAGACTCTCCGATGCTTAAGTCAGTGGTTTATCTTTGATATAGGATAGCAAGGAATTAGTTCAGTATGAGTATATATTTGTTTCTTGCTCATAAGCTTTCTTTATATATTTTCTTTTTGTAAGCGTAAATGCCCCTATCGAGAACACATGGCTCTTATATAAATAGTCCCGAGATTGTGAACCATGCGGGTCTCAATCTCAGGACTGAGTACCTTTCTCCTCAAAATCTTTTTCAGAAGTCACGGGCTGAGATTTCCGTGATCTCCTCTGTATCGTCGTAGCCTGATTTCTACCTCCTCCTACGGCTTGAATCTGTTACAGGTGAGATTTGGGTAAATCGCCGTTCTGTCAGGACGGCTTGCCCCTTGTGCATGCCTACCCAGGATTGCATTAAATGCTCTGTCTGGGTCTAGAATCATGAGTTGCTTTCCATTGTATTCAGATGGAGGACCCTTGGGGCTTTCAACCCCCTCAACTGTTGAGGTAAGGGCTATTGTATTCAGGTGGAAGACCCTTGGGGGTTCCGACCCCCCAGCTATCAAGGTAAGGGTCGGATTGGGCTGGGCCTGTCCAAGGTCCGTGATGGGCGCGGCCCTAACCTTGGGAAGCCCAATAACCGATTTGGTATCACGTACGACCCGTGTGGCCTTTAGCTAATCACTCTCGACAGCTGTCAGATGGTGGGCCCTGTTTGTGGCCTATTCTACCAGTTAATCGTCCACATGGTGTATGATTTGGAAACGGGTCCCATAACTGCCCCCATTTCCCTAATTGATGGATTCGTATCTATCAAGTGGAGAAATCATTTATTCGTTCCTCTAATCCGAGGGATACACGTGGTTCCCCCCCTTACTGATGCAGAGGCATACCATCCCATATTACAAAACCTGTTTGAATTTTGAAATTCCGACTGTTCGGTCTTCCTCATTCTCTCCTTTTCCGGAAAAACTCTTCGGCTTCCCTTCTATAAAAAGCCGCAATTGTGTTCGTTTGCCTCTTTACCAAAATCTTCAATCATTCTAGCCTTATAAAATCCTAGGGTTTCCGCTTCCTTCTCCTCTAAAGACTTTCACTCTTCCAGTCGCGTTTCGAAACAATGGCTTCAAGTCAAAACTAGGAATTGCACCCTGTTGTGGATTCAGAGCTGGATTCACTGAGGAGGTTGCTCTGCCTCCCCGGAGGAGTGACATTGCAACGGGTTGAGGGCCTTACGGACTGGTACCTTCGTCCTTGCACCCCCGAGCGTTCCATCGTCCTGGGCAGGAAGCATCTGGACTGGCTGCGATTCCCTTTTCCTCCCCTAATCCACCAATTCTTTGCTTTGACGGGAATCCATCCGATGTAGCTGAATGTAAACGGGATCATGATTCTGATGGGGCTTTCTGCCCTGTCAGTTATCTATAACATGCATATTGACCTGGAGGTGGTCTTTTATGCTTATAAGCTTATCCTC